>JAAGWQ010000303.1:0-75150 GCA_013396295.1 Fusarium heterosporum
AGACCAAGGTTATAAGATAAAAAAAACACATTAAGTTTACCAAATTAGGGCACCAGTAAATGACATTTATAGAGAACCCTTCTTATAACATTAGAAACTCGTTAAACATCTAAGGAAGATCTGTTATATATGCTCTTTGTCAAACCACTTATAGATCCCTATGCCTTGATCTCGTTGGACGAGTGGGGACTTAGCATGTCGGTCATTGCCTCTAAATTATGCGGCCTGAATAGACCACTACCACGACATCGATTCGAGGTTCTTATCCACCGATCCCTCAAGCGATACAATGGACTGCAACTATTAGGAAAGCGATTTCTCACTGTTACTGAGAGAAAGGAGACCGAGTTGTTCAGTGCTCATCTTCAATGCCACATAACGATCATCCAGAAGATTATGCTAGATGTTAAGAAGTTGCAGCCCGACGAGTCCCAAAAAGACGTCGGGATCCCTCCCTCTCAGCCGAGACTCTCAAGTTGTACAGCTCAAGTTCTACCTCGCGCTTAGTGGCGGGCCTAAATCAGCCATTCCCACTCATACTGGAATTCACCATGACACAGCGTAGATTATTGATACCCCTAACAAAGTCGATAAGTGAATTCTAGACGGAAAAGGGGAGGAATGGATATGGAAAATGCAGCCAGTGTCCTTAACTTGATAGCTAGCGAGATTGATAACCTTATAGCCCCTTTCTACTCCGGAGATTCAGTGATCGGATCATATGTATGCCTACTTCAGTAGGCTCAGAAGATTTCTAGATCATATCCATGATTAGAGGAGATGAAGCTGGTTCAGCATTCCAAAAGGCCAAACGCGTATGACAGCTGCAGAATCATTGGGCGCAAACCAACCTCTATGGACGGGAGATTAAGTCCATTGACGAACAAGTCGAGATCCAAAACATCAGACTCCAGTCACTCAGGCACGAGATCGGACTGCAAGAGGCTGGCATTAAAATTCCCATTCAAGTCGAAAAATAGTACCAGATAAGAGATATCAATGAGACCACTAAGCTAATAGATCCACATTGTCTGTAACCTATAGTTATCCGGAGCTTTGACACAGCAAAACGCCGTCGGCGTTTCAATATTTTCTTAGTTAAACTCCGTTAGCAGAGTTAACATACTAATCATACAAAGGAACGGAGCTTATCTGATATTGTCGGGGAATAGTAGATATTTAATTGCTTGGAGACCCCTGAAATTCCTTACCAGGATGCTAAATAGTGCAAAGGCCCTAAAATATAGGTTAAAATAAATATAAAAGCATGGTGAATCACAATAATAATAACCAAATCGACCCTAAACCATACTGCAAGCTCAAAACATGGTGCAACCTCGTATGCGTGTTATTATTGCCGGCGGTAGTATTGCCGGTCTTTCTCTTGCGCTGATGCTCGAAAATCACGGCATCGATTTCCTCGTCCTCGAAGCATATCCCGAGATAGCCCCCCAAGTTGGAGCCAGTATCGCTATTTTGCCCAATGGCATGCGTATCCTTGACCAGCTCGGCTGCTATGAAGACATCATGGAACAAGCTCAAGTTCCAGTTCGAGAGGTTCATTTTAGACGATCGACGGGTCAGTCGTTCTGGTCATTTCTGGACTTTAGTCAGAATTCAATCAGAAGGTTAGCATAGCACAAGTTTGTTGCTACAAACGACTTTTATTGACCCCAGTAGGCACGGATATCCAGTGGTGTTTCTGGATCGTCGTATGGTAATCGCCACGCTACACAATCATATCAAGGACAAATCCAAAGTTCTTACCCGAAAGCGCGTGGTCTCTGTTGAGCAGATCGAAGATGGAGTAAAAGTCCGAACGGGCGACGACTCGATCTATTTCGGCGATATTTTGGTGGGGGCTGATGGCAACAAGTCTATCGTCAGGCAACAGATGTGGGAGATTGCCAAGCAGATCGACGCCAAATGGATCGATCCCGCGGAAAGCACTGGTTTGTAATCTGATGGAATTATTGATAGGCAGATCGCTGATTTCTGTTAGCCGTTCCAGCAACATATGGCTGTATCTTCGGGATCTCGACAGGGATATTAGAAATGAAAGCCGGGACTTTACACTCCGTTTTCAATCGCCATTTCTCCTATCTGGTGCCTGTTGGACCTGAAGGAAGATGCTACTGGTTCCTAGTTTTCAACCTCGGAAAAACCTTTTATGGCCCCGAAATACCTAATTTTACAAAGGAAGACGAGGATTTGATCGCTAAGGAACATTGGAAAGATCAAATAACTGAAGACTTACAGTTTTCTGATATCTACAAACGTAAAGTGTCCTCGGTTTGCACTCCTCTTCACGAACATGTTTATAAACACTGGTATTTCGGACGAATCATGACAATCGGCGACTCTTGTCACAAGGTGAGTCTGACTCTTATCTATTGTTTCACTTACCTGATACGTCGTTAGTTCGAGCCTCTGACCGGCCAGGGTGGCAATAGTGCCATAGAGACAGCGGCCAGCTTCACTAACTACCTCGTTACGAAACTCAGATCAGCAAAGCAGGATTATCTCTCCGACCAAGACGTTACAGATGTCTTCGAATCAGTTCAACGTATTCGAAGACCTAGGGTGTCAAAGCTTGTCGCAGAATCGCATAAACGACAACAGCTAGAAGCCATGGAGACACCACTGTTGGAAGCGGTAGCAACTTACCTTGTCCCCTGGATCGGCAAATCTGCAGTGTTCAATCGATGGATACAGTCATATTGCCCTGCTGTCTCTTTGGAACACCTACCTATTCCAGAAAGAATGCACCAGATCCCCTATGATGACCAGGTTCGAGATAGAAAAAACCCCTGTCGATGGATTTTACCTGTATTATTTGTCACCGGTGGGCTTGTAGCTTTCTTTTCTCACCAGGCTATAAAATATTCTCAGCTTCACTAGTTACTAGATTTCACCTGCCCCAAGCCACAATATTCTGACTGTAGTAACTATCAGCCAGGTCAGGTCATTCAACGGCACCTACATATTTGCCTCATCTTTAAAAGGCCTGGAGTAGATCTAGACCGAGGAGCACGTTAATCTAATAAAATTAGGTTATTCCAGGCTCAGATAAAATTAATTTAAATGTCTCAAACATATAAAAGCATTTTTACATTCCGTTATCCTGGTCTACTGAGCTAGCATTATTATTATTACCTTAACAATTTAACGAGATATCTTCTATAGCTTTAAACAGATTCCCAAGTCTCCGTTCATCTCTATTAGGAACAGTTGTAATATGAATTGGCCACTCGCCCTGAATTAGCGGTAACATTGCTGCCATGTTGGCTGCGTCACATTTGCTAGGCAAGCTAGGCATACGCCTATGCAACTCCGCAGGGACCTGACTATTCATAATTCGTAGAACAGCATCGCTGAGGTACGCCATACGGGCTTGCCCAAGAAGGATATGCGCACATAGGAGAACGTCAGAGTCTTCGATCTCCTGAAAGGACTTGTCGGTATCTGTGTGGGAAGCTTCCCTGCTGCCGAGAGCCGAGAACCCTATATATTGGGCCAGAAGGACTGTAAAAAGCTCATAGCTATCGTCACCATGGCTGATATAATAGAGACGAATAAGAGTTTGGAGACATACTCTCGCTTGACTGATGATCTCCTTGGGTGTAACTCCAGGTGTATCAGAGGTATTGTCACCTCGATTTATTTCGAGTCGCTCGAAAAGGCATGATGTTACAAGCCAGTAGTGCATACTAGACTTGTCAGTTTGCTACCCAAATATAACTCGACCTTTGTTATGTGATCAGGCGGAGGTCTGATGAGTGATGTACTTACTGGAGATGAAGGTGAGCGGGGAATATGATATTATACGGATTGAGATGACCTGGTAGGTTTCTGTACCACTCCTGAAGCCGTCGATGATACCTTCTGGCTTCTATAAGAGTCATAGGCCGGTGCGAAGTGTCGTGTCGATGCTGAAAGTTGGTTATTTCGTTGAGAATTGCCCGGAACTCAACCAAGGCTACAAAGGTCAAGCTAAAGTGAAGTGCTACTGGCTTGTCGGCTGCGGGATATTTCATCCATACCTCACCGAAATCCTCTATAGAGCTTCTCAGTCCCACTCTCGGTGGCGATGTAACCAGAGGTGGCTTTTCATGGTGATAGCTTTGCAGTCTAGGCTTGTAGTTAATGATAAAATTCTATGCAAAGAAACATCGCCACTTACCCTTGCCAAGCAAATAGAGCCCAAGCAGTCATCGTACGTACGATGTTCTGCGCGTTACCTATACCTGGTGGATGATTGTCGAAAAGCCCTATCTCGTGAGCAGAAGCCACAGCAGCGATGCAAAGACTCCAGCCTATCTTATCCTGTCCATTCATCCCATGTTCCAGGTGTAGAACCATGTCAGCCTGTATTCTAGTGATGCTGCTATCATCGGCGCAGAGTTCTCGGAGACGCCGAGCTTCTGCCAAGAATTTGTACTGCAACAATGATGGGTTCCAAAATTGGTGACGATCAGGGAGACTAGAGCACGCCCGCTAATGTAATCGCCACGAATTAGTTATGGGATCCTCACTCTTTTTGATCAGGGGACACCTACACAACCAGCAGCCAGGACGGAGTTGACAAGAAGAGGAGAGCAGAAACGTTGTCTTTCATGTACCATATCGTGTAGAAAGTAGTCCTTGTGGAAAAATGGTAAAAAAACATACACAGAGGCGAAGTAGCAACGAAGAATTTCTCGAAGGAGACCGTCGTTGGAAGATACCGTCGTCCAGTTTGACGGGCGACAGGTATCAAGAATAGAGTTAACTATCCGTGCGGAACTGTATGGAGCATTATACAAAGCTCGAACTTCGGACGTGGGCAATCTATGTGTTGTGGATGGCGGCAATTCAAACTTGATATTATAGACAAGCGATGCCCCATAGGGGTTATTTGGTGTCTTGAGAAAACCAGGAATATTAACGAAGTTTCCGGCAGAATGGCGAAATTGAGTCTGTGGCGTGAGAGAGAGTTCCAGGAGTAAGTTCCCAGATTCGACGTGTTGAAGAAGATCATCAACACGGGCTCCATCGCGGAGTCGACCGAGAATGTCATAAGCATCATGAGCAGAGGAAGATTGGAGCAATTTGATGAGTTTGTGGTGGTTTGAGTTCTCCTTATCTGCTGCGTCATGCTTACGCTTTAATGCTTGATGAGCTGTCTCGGTCGCTTCTGTTTCATATGTGCATTCTGCTGAGCGTCCACTGCGCCCACACGCAAGGCAGACTGGTCGCTTTCCATCGCACTTGATAAAAGAGTATTGTGTTAACGGATCTGCATTTTACTACAGGGTTTCGGTAGAATCAGGCTTGATTCTTTCCAGCAGCCGCTGGACGTGGTTCCGGATCAACCGAGTTGTTTTCTTACCCTTGTTTTCTTGCGACAAACCCCGCAGGCTGCTAGGACCTGCCTGCGTTTGGGCACTAACAACCGTGTTGGATCATGAACAGTTCCTGAAACAGGAGGATTATCAGAAGCCGCAGCTGGGCGTGGAAGTATTGGGGGAAGTTCTCGTGGCATTTGGTGTTGAAGGAAATAAGTTAGAATGGCCTAGGGTATGACTCAACAGGACAGAATAGAAGATCATTATAAACGTGCTGCCCACTCAAGGTTATTCCGGATTTTTCTCCGAACCAATCAAAGTGCAAGCAATTATAGAAGCTACTTTATATATACTTAGGGTGGTTGTCTTAGAAGACCCCGCGATTTAGTCACGTGCACATCGTATGTTGAGGTCCCAACCACTATTTATATTATATTTGATATTTACTAGCTAGTGTGGTTTCCTCTATTAAACGTATGGTAAAAGACTTTTAAATAGATAAGTGATGACAATCACGAGCCCTATACTAAGTCCACTGATATACAGACTTGGTTTACGTAGATGGCAGCTGTATTGTCCGGGAAAATTAAAGATTTAAAGGAATAATAAATACTAATGTAATAAGTCCAGATGTTATAGGCTGTATAGGGAGTTGACCTCATCAAGTCATACACCTTTGTTTCTTTTATCTTATATATTAAGGATCTATAGCCTATAGGTGACATTTAGTATTTGGTTTCTAGTAGTCAATAACCTTATACTCTGGACATATGTTGAGAATGAACATTACGCAAGAAAGCCCATATCTTTCCAACTCTTGACATATAGCCCAATCAGGTCATCATCTATCACACCTTGCTTTGCCAATGTGGTTGAGTGCTTCCTTGCCTTCCAAGTACCCATAAGTAATCCTCCACAACTCATGCGAACAAAGTTTGTATCTAGAAAATCTACCAACAAGTGGGCAGGATTGGCTCCTTGGGGGTTGTTCTGCTCCCGATCAGGCCAGTTGCGCACGATCTCGATCCATTTGCTGAAGGCAATAACTTCCAGCGGTCTACCCGAGACAGCGAGGCTTTTGGCAAGGATAGCGGTGACATCTTTCCAATGCTGTCGAAGTGGGTTTTCGATGTGGTAAATTGGGTGAAGAGACACCTTCTCTGGCTGTGTCAGTATCTCAACTAGGGTCGCTGCCATGCAATCTACCGAGGTCCACCCCATGGTTCCGGGGAGGTCTGGTAGAGCTTTGATAGTCTGCGAGGACTTTAGCAAGAAGGGAACATGTTCCATAGCATTCCAGTGGCCATTGGTCGTGCTTCCAGCAATTTGACCAAGGCGGACAGCAGTCGCACGGAAGCGGTCGGGAAAAAGGTGCAGCGTGGTATCTAACATGCGCTCGCAAATGTACTTGGCGTCTCCGTAACCAGTTGGCAGCACACTTTCAATAGCGACTCGCTCTTCAGGCACCACAGGACTACCTGTGAGATATGGATGGTAGCCAATTGTCGCGATGGAAGAGATGAATTCGAATGTCACGACAGAGTTGCGGGGACGTTGGATAGAGATATCCTTGGCAAGTCGAAGCATGTTAGCCATTATGCGGAGCTGAGGCTCAAAACGCTTCACTGGCCACTTGGAATGCATTAGCCATGCGTTGTGAATGATGTGAGTGACCTCGCCAAGGAGTGAATGGTAGTATTGCTCAGTAAGCCCTAAGTTCATGGGATTAGATAGGTCAGTTTGTACAACATTGACCTTGGACCATTCTTGGGTTGTAAGTTGGATGCCCTTTTTCTGAAGAGCCTCGAGCTGTCGCCCTCTAGCATCCAGCTTGTTAGGGCGGTTCAAGCACACGACTTTTATGGTGTCGGATCGGCGAGCAGCCTCGGCTACCAGATGTGCGCCTAATCCACCAGTGCCACCAGTGATCAGGATACACTTGTGCGCAGGTGAAGCGTTACATGCCTGCGTAGTTGTAGATTCTATGATGGATCGTTGGAAGCCATCAGTAAATTGGCGTACGTAAGTAGCGACAACTTGTTCACGTTCTGTACAGCTGGGACCTGCATCGCGATGAATGGACCGACTCGTTTTCAAGTTCAGTAGCCGCTCGCAACTAGAGTTGAGACAAAGTTAGAGGTTATGATAAGAGAACGTGGTGAAGGACCGGTATAATTGAAAGACGCTGGAATATATACAAATTGCTACTGCTCTGGTCTAAAGCCAGGGATGGGCTCGATAGATAGCACAACTCACCTATTGTCCGAGTGGGCAGCGGCCAGGATCAACTTCTGTATCTCAGTCTCTGGTCTCGCACCGTCGGTCCAGTCAACGTGACCGTACCCCGAAGCATGCAGATCCGACTCCCACCTCAATTCGTGTGTCAAAGCATGCCGGCGACCATCTTCAAATAACCACCATCCCTCAAACAGCCCAAAGATCAAATCTACCCAGTAAGGCGTGCGCGTCATCTCCATCATGAGGAGGAATCCGTCGGATCGTAGAGCCTTTCTCACATTCTTGGCGCTTACGGTCAAGGACTTTGTTGCATGGATGGCGTTACTTGCAATGACGAGGTGCTGGGTACCTATCAAATCTAAATCCGGTACCTTTTCGATATCGTGAACGCGAAACTTCATCCATGGGTATTGTTTGCCAAATGTCTTTCTTGCCGCGGCGACAAAAGAGGGTGCTAGATCAGTGAACGTGTATTCAACTGGGACTTGTAGCTGGGCCAGTAAAGGGACGATTCGCTTGGTGGTGCCTCCTGTACCAGCACCCATCTCCAAGATACGGAGTGGCCTGTTGTTGGTGGGCTTGAGACCTTCAGACATATTCAGCAGCGTCTGAGCCATGCGTGTGACAAAGTCTTCCATCTGAGCAATCAAGACACGATTTAGTGGCCACTCTGCGTACCACTCACTGACAAGGCCACGACCCTCGCTAGAGCCAAAAATGACCTTGACCCCGTCCGTCTCACCAAGGAGGACCTGTCTGAGGTTTTCTCCAGCGTAGTAAAGGAGCTTTGTAGCTGATTGTTGGTCTAGGTTCTGCCGCAATAGTGTATCGCGCAAATCCTTGCTCTGCTTTTGTGGCAGAGGCACTGCTGTTCTTGTAATTATTTCCCCGTCAACCTTGATGATCTGTGTCTCTTTCTCTAGCATCTCGTAAAGGTAAGTCACCAGCTGATTATGGGCCTTATCGTGTCGGATGCGTCTGAGCTGCTCTCCTGGTTTGGCGTCGTGAAAACCAGCGCCTAGAGCCTCAAAACTCTCGAGGGTCAGTAAAACGGTCAGCTCGTTCTGGAGAAGCAGTGATTCGGTCACATAACGGTTTTGTCCCATCTCAGCCACGCGTTCGTCAGTGCCAGCTTTGGTCTCGTTGAAAGCCTCCATGACAGCTGAAAATGACAATTTGAGCTCGCCCCGCTCCCCACGCCACTCATCCTTGGTACCATCGGACTCTGAAGTGGCCCCAGCGGAGCTGCTGCGAGTCATACCATCATCAGAGGTTGTAGTACTTGTTGTGTCCTTGTCAGAGGAGTCATCGGCTTCCTCGATCGGTGCTGAGCTTGACTCTATTCCCATAGCTCCAGCTACACAACTGATCAGACCAGGTAAGTCGGTGACCATAAGGATCTCGGCATCAGGTAGCTTGACGCTAAGAGTTGACTCGATTTCGTTGACCATCTCCATCCCTGCGAGTGAATCAATGCCCAAATCTGCCAGTACACTATCGTCTTGGATCTCGACAACCTCTAGACCCGATAGGTCAGCGATAACTACTTTCACCCTTTCTGCCAAGTCTAGTAGCGCATGTCGGGAAGACTTGGGGTTGATCTCTGGGGTCTCATCCATGGCTAATGGCATGGGCGCTTGTTGCGGAAGAGGACTACTTTCGATCGAGGTCTTTGACTGTTCTGCTGGAGTATACATAGGAACAGACGGTGTTTGGACAGGCAATAGGCTAGACTCGGCAGATGTCATACGTGCCAAGAGTCTCTTCATGGAAGGTCTGGCGATCCTAATGTAGGAAATACCAAGAATCACCTCAACAAGGGAACCTGTGGCAGCATCAAAGACAAACACATCTGTCAACGACTGTTGTGCCGAGACACGGTGATGCACCGAAAATGCATCAAACGCGTTCGGTCGATTGTCAACAGGGTGTAGTCTTATCCACTGATCGATGCGGTTCGCCAGATACACGTCGTCTTTACCGTGTTGTTGCATGCAGTTGATCCAGATGCCACCGAGCTGGCAGAAGGTGTCTGCAAGATGAGCGTCAAACCATAGATTGGGATCCAAATTGAGGCGTGAGACATGGCCAGCTGTTTCGTTACCGTTGCTGGCTAACCTCTGCATGCCTCGAAACTCGTCACCGTAAGCAACAATATCGGAGAAGAGACGGTAAATACTGCGGTTGCCAAGGATCTCGTCTGCCTTGGACGACTGGAGAAGGTCAGTAGCACGACTGTGCCTGAATAATCTTTCGAAATAGACTAGCTCGCGCTTCAAAGATGAGTCGTCCGGCCTGCTGAAGAGTACTCGGCCGGTAGTATGGACAAGTCGCCCTTGTTCCTTTGGCCCATTCTCGATACTGAAGACTTCGAATCGCCAGTCGAAAGTCTCCAGCATCAAGGTATTCTTTGTGACCTCGACCCAAGTTGACCTTGTCACGTTGTAGCACACTGGGGAGTGGTACTCGACGTCACGAATCTGCGGCTGACACTGCATGGTTCGATATTCTGGATGGATGGTTCGAATGGCGTCAATCACGAAGCTAACCTGTAGAGTGGCGGACAATATCGGTGCTGTCTGAAGTGTCACGTGTCCTGAGAGTAGGTGTTGATATTTCTCTGCCTTGGTATTGATACAGAACAGGGCTTGGTTCTGAGTGGCATCATCCATGAACCCGTGGAATGATAAGAGCTGATCTGGATTGTCTTTCTCTTCAGTCTTAATGTCATCATCTTTGATCATCTGGACCATTGGTGGAGCTCTCAATTCCATCCAGTGTCGCGATTCAGGGTCGAATTGGTATGGTGGCAGGAGTAGAGAGGAAATATCTCCCTGGAAAGTCCTTTGAGAACTGTGGTGAACCCAATGTTTGACATTTACACCAACCCTCCAAAGCGACAAGGTGGTATCTGTTAGTTTATCACAACCGTCACCACAGTTGGAGATATTGACGTTGTGGAACGAACATGACTCTTTGAAGTCTGCGAGTGCGCGAGCAGCCATGGAAGTGATCGTAGAATTAGACCCTGCTTCGAGGAGGACACAAGGGGAGTCCTGATATCGTTTGGCCAGACGCCTGGCTGCTTGATGGAAGTAGACGGGACGACGCAAGTGATCAGCGATGAATCGTGGGGTCAAATCACCCGCTGTGGTACTCTCCTCCGTGGCAAGTTCGATAGGGATCGTGGGTTTGCGGAAGGTCAAGCCTCTGCCAACGACCTTCAACTCCTCGTAGATGTCATCCACGAGGACAGAATGGAAGGCATTCGTCACGTTGAGTTTCTTGCTCTTGATATTGGATCGGTCGTTGAGCTCACCAGCCAGAGCACCTATCGCACCAGTTGAACCTGCGAGGGTAAAGCTTCTCGGTCCGTTGTAGCATGCTATCGTGACTGGTCTTTCTGAGTGAGTACTGTTAGAGTCGTCGATTGCTTTGTTGATGTCTGCAAGATCGCCTTCAACAGCCAGCATCGCGCCCCTGTCAGTTCCCCAGGCATCTCTGACCAAGGTCGCTCGACGAATGATCATCTTTAGAGCATCCCCGAGAGAGAGAATTTGGGATATACAAAGCGCTGTAAGCTCGCCGAAGCTGTGGCCCACAAGTGCAAGTGGCTGGATGTGGCAATCTATCCAGCTGTATGCGCAGGCGTATTGCGATGCGAACAGCATGGTTTGGAGTTCGACTGTGTCCAAGACGGGAGATTGCTGGAAAATGCTAGGAAAGATACTAGGACGTCCCATGGATTGCACTACGTAGTCTACATGGTTCAGATGGTGCTGAAAGACGTAGAAGCTATCGTAGACTTCACGGGAAAGACCAATGTATGAGGACACTTGGCCGCCAAAACACATGATAACTTTGGGAATCGTCGAGGGACGGACTGGGGACTTCTTGGTCTTGATTGAATCCTCTGCTTCCTCGTGAGTAGCCAGGAGTTGATCCAGCTCGCCAACCGACCTCGCGGTGAGCAGGAGATTTGAATCCAACGTGCGATTGCTCTGGTGCGCGGCATTGAATGAGAGATTGGAGATGGTCGTTCTGCCGTCGCACTTCGAGATGTATTTTCGTAATGCTGTGATATAACGGCGTAAGCTCTTCTTGTCGGAAGCAGTCAGCCAAAACGGATATTTGAATCCTGCAGGCATCTGAAGGTCAGGCGTCCGAAGCTGGTCTTTTGTCAAAGTTGGAGGTTGTAGAATAACTGCCGAGGCATTGGACCCTGAAGCACCGTAGTTGTTGAGCAGAGCCGCGCGAAATTCTTCGTTCCATGGCTTGAGTTGGGTGGGGACAGAAATTTGGTCAGAAACCTTGGCGTTGAGGGCTGGATTCAGTGTGTCAAAGCTCGCCTGAGGAGTAATTGTTCTCTTGTTCATCATGAGTAGAATCTTGATCAGACCAATTACTCCAGAAGTGCACTCCATATGACCGACGAGTCCCTTGACTGAGCTGAGTGTGACTTGATTCCCCGGTCCACGGTTCGCACCACCAAGGACACTTCGTATACTCTCGTACTCAGCAGGATCCCCTACTGCTGTTCCAGTGCCATCTATATAGTTGTCAGTGGGTGATCTGTATTAAAGGGAGAAGACTACTAACGCGCTTCAACAACCGAGATCTGGCCCGGCTTCACATTGGCCTTTTTCATGACTCTGGTAAAGAGACCACGCAGTGAAGGAGCATTCGGGACGAAGATTGGTGTGCAACTTTCATTCTGCTGCACGCCTGTAGCTGCGACTATGCCCAGGATAGAATCTCCATCAGCAATGGCCTTGCTCATCTTTTTCAAAAAGACAGCCCCAACACCTTCACCTCTGCAGTAGCCATCGGCTTTGGCATCGAAGGGCTTGCACTGCCCTGTTGGACTCAGAAAAGACCCAGCAGCCAGATTCTGGAACCACTCGGCTGAAGTCATGATGTGTGAGCCACCAGCAAGGGCTGCCTCACATTCGCCTGACAAAATGGACTGGCACGCTTGATGCACTGCAACCAGTGAAGAACTGCAGGCTGTGTTTATGGTGAGTCCTGGGCCAGTCCAGCCGAAGAAGTGGGAGACCTTCCCAGAGATGAACCCTTGGAGGTTTCCCGTGGCAGTGAAAGCGTTGGCTGCGTGGGAGGCCACGTTATTGTCGTAATCCCCAAGGCAGACGCCCACGAAACATCCTATGTTGTTACCAGGGTTGCTCTCTCCGTTGAAATAGCCACTAGATTCGACGGCCTGGTAGGCTGCTTGCAGAAAGTGACGCTGTTGCGGATCCATAGCCGCACTCTCTCGTGCGCTTTTGTTGAAAAATCGGTGGTCGAACTGATCGTGGCCATCCACAAGATTGGCGAACCACTTGCGTTTCATGTTGGCATCATCTGTTTTACGAAATGGGCCGTCTTCAAATAAGAACCGTGACCCCAAGTCGTTGCCTGGGCTGATATCCCGGTGCTGTGATTTGCCAGACACGAGAAGATCCCAGAATTCATCAAGGCTGTTGGCACCCGCGACTTTACACGACATCCCAACGACGGCGATATCGGTATCCATCCAGGCGCGACTAGATCGTCGTTCAGACTTAACTGTTGGTACGACGGAGCTGTAGTTTATCCTTGAAGCCATTGATGGGGGCACACTGCGCTCAGGACCAAAGTCCAAGACCTGGGACCCCTCCGCGGCAGCAGAAAAGGCATCGAACCATTGGGGGGGCTCGACAAGGATTGATTGAAGTGCATGGAAAGTTAGAGACCCGTCTCGAACAAGGGACCCACTGACGTCGTTGGAATGTGTCGGTATTTCCACAGATAATGCTTGTGGGAGTCGAAATGCGTTGTGAGTATTGCAAAAAGCAGTCAAATCTTCTACGACAGCCGAGTTCTTTTCAGAATGGAAGCGACCGGCGAGGGCAATTTCTGAGGCATTCAAACCAGCAGCTTTCAGTTGGTTGATCAGGTTACAAAGGTCATCTGCTCCAACTGTGACTGTAACGCGATTCTCATCGTAATGGACTGAGATGTATGCCTATGCATCAAGAATCAGTAAGGGACCCATAACCCTAGAGTTTCCAGATAACCTGCTTACCTCGTCAAACTCTGCTAACATGCTTAACATCCTCTCGCGCCCTTCGTTCGAAGCCCAAGCAACACTCAGGGACTTATACCGTCCTCTTGCTGAAGCCGCATCAACGCTGTCAATAGCCATGCCTATCAAAAGGCCAAGTCGTATTGCCGCCGAGCCATTCCTCTGCAACTCAGCCATGTCCTGTGAACTAGACACAGCAAAGGCGCTGAGCATGCCTGTACATAAGCCAATCGTCTCTATTCCAGCCCAGCCATCGCCCCCATGTCTTTTGAGATCGACATACTGAGCCAATTGAGTGACGACAGCAATGGGAATGAGCACAGTGTTTGAGAGGGGGAATTGCGTGTCAAGCGGACGGCCAGTAGTCAAGATCTCACAAAGCTCCGTCAACTGTCTGCGGCCCAATTGACCGGTCGATTGCAGTGATGGAATAGCAGTAAAGGCCGTGAGGCAATCTTCTGCAAGATCTTGAATGGTATCTACCAGCCAGTGGCTGTCCTCGCTCTCTGTTATGGTTTTGCGCAAATCGTTGAGCGATGCGATGTCGAAGGACAATGGAAGTGAACCAAATAGCAACAGTGTGCTTGATTCAAAGGGTTTTTCGTCGGCTGTCATGTTGAAGTTCAGTTTTTGGACGATTGTGAAACGTTGTCTATTACTTTCGTTGTGGTAGTCTTTTAACAACTTATTCCATTCTTATCAAGAATCGTATCCTCTGCAATGGCTATATTCGAGATACTATAGCCGCACTCAATTCCCTTTCCTGAAGCTTTCCCTTTGGGAATCCCATGTAACTTTGAACGTTTCGGCTAATTTTTATTTTGTGGTGGTTGGTCGTAATCCAATTTAGGCCCGGGGACTTTCCGGGATATTTTCTATATTAAATATCTTGCCAAATCCCATAGGACGTCCCGGAGAAACTCTGCTTATTCCGGGTTATTTCTATTAACGGACATCTCGGTCTTATAGGTGTGTCGGTCATTTGCAAGATCCGATGACATGATGGAGTTAGTATTACGTTGCCACTTTGGTAATGGCAAACTGTTTGATGATACAACCATAGTCTTTCAAAACCGCGGCTTATTGCTCTCGTACCCGCGATCTTCTACGTGACCACTCTTCTACTTGCTCGGAACTGCTTCCTCGGTACTATTCCTTTTATCTCTATACAAGTCCAAGATGGGAGACAACATCCCTGCTTGTCGTGAACCGCGCATCGCCATTGTTGGCGGAGGCGTTGTGTCCATGATGTTGACCTTGGGGCTGATCAAACGAAATATCTCAGTACACGTGTATGAACAGGCCTCCGGTTTTCGCGAGGTCGGGGCTGGTATTGCATTCACGGCCTGTGCACGACATTGCAGTACGTAAGCATTTTGCTTGAGTCTTTTGTGCCCACAAATCCTACTATCATGATGATCGTCGACTTTAACCGTCAGTAGTGGACCTCTTAAATCCGGCCATCACTGCTGCTCTGAAGCGATGCGGTGCCGTGCCCATTTCAGATGAGGAAGAGAAAAACAACTATCTTCGCTGGATCGACGGATATAATCAGCACCGACAAGATGACCCTACCTTTCAGCGGCCGCTGTCTCAAATTGGAGGTGGCGGGTTCCGAGGATGTCGCCGAGATCAGTTTCTCGAAGAGCTTGCCAAAGATGTCCCACCTGGGACTATCCAATTCCGCAAGCGAATGGAGACTTTAGAACGCAAGGATAATGGCACTGTTGCCCTTACCTTTACGGACGGTACTAGGGCTGAGGCTGATGCCGGTACTTTTCCTAAAAGATGACGTCTTACTCAGCTGACGGCATGTAGTTATAGGGTGTGACGGTATCAAGTCCAACGTTCGCAAGGCGATTCTAGGTGCGGATAATGAAGCGTCCTACGCCCAATACACGCACAAGGTTGCATACCGGGGTCTTGTACCAATGAAGGCCGCGATCGAAATTCTTGGACTCTGGAAGGCAAACAACTTTCACCATCATGTCGGCCCCGGGGCACACATTACCCATTATCCTGTGTCCAATCATCAGGCTCTCAATGTTGTCATTTTCCTGACTGATTCAGGTCCTTGGACCGGCGACAGCAGCATGGTGTCTGAAGGCACCCGTGACGAGGTAGAGACTGCCCTCAAAGATTGGCACCCCACTGTTCGGAGCCTGGTCGAACTGATGCCCAGGAAGTTGAGTAAGTGGGGTCTGTTTGACTTGGGCGAGTATCCGGTGCCCAAGTATTACGATGGCCCTGTATGCCTCGCAGGTGATTCTGCTCATGCTACTAGCCCCCACCATGGGGCAGGTGCTTGTCTTGGGGTGAGTCAACAATTTACTATCGTTGATCTCTGCTAACTCTGCTGCGCTTAGGCTGAAGATGCCCTTTGTCTCGCCACGCTCCTCGAACAAGTTAACGAAGTGACCAGCAAGCCGACAACTCAATTAAGAGACATCATCCAAGTAGCATTCGATACCTTTGATAGGATGCGTCGACGCCGGACCCAATGGCTGGTCAACAGTAGCAGAAGAGTATGTGATCTTTACCACCAACCTGAGTGGGCACATCCCAAGCAGTGGGCCAAGGCAGAGACTTGTTTTGAAGAGATCCGAGATCGGTCGTACAAGATTTGGCACTTCAAGCCTGAGGATATGGTTGATGAGACACTGGTCAAGTTTGCGCAACGCATGCGGGGAGAACCGGACTACATCGGTCAAGGATTGACTGAGAAGGATGGCTACATCTTGTAAGCCATACGATATTCCTCAATGATGGTCTTTTCCACTCTACAGTTGTGTCTCATACATCTTATCTGGCCGTAATTGTCGCCTTGGCGATAGTGCTCATACGTACTATACATCTCTACCTTATGAAGTACTCACTGTCCTCCGGTAGCAATTGTTAATTTCATTTCTCAACCGAAATCGTTCGGAAGAAGACACACTTGACGGAACAAATGGTCCAATGGTAGGATACCGCAAATTTGCGTCCCCGTACATTCAAGACATAACTTGTGTTTATTTCCATAGGCAGAATAATGTACCCAGGTAACTCAGCTCTACATAGCCTTCCTCACCGCACACAGAAACGGTGTAAAAGTAGCAGACTTCAGATCCCAAACCCCCTCCACCGCGTACGGGTTCTCACTCAACCACTCCCTGACTTCACTTTCATCGCCTCCCCTCCATACCATGACACTGCCGTTGATATTCGGGGGTGTAGGGCTAGACTGCTCAGGCAATTTCACAATTGACGGGCCTGCCATGACTAAACGACCCAGGTCAATTTGAGTTTTATTGGCCATCATATGAGCCATCTGATAACCCTGGCGCTCCTTGGCCATTAACCCATTGGGCTTATCCGGAACTTGGACGAGCAGACAGGGTTCAAGTGTGGGGGCCATTGTCTTAGTTGATAAACGCTGGTAGAGTCAGTACACTTCAAGATCATGACCCTGAGCATCATACCTCAAGAGATCTAATTGTTGTAGGGTAAGTTGATAATCGTCAAAAACTCCAGCTTATCCTGATGATAACATGTTTAAACTTGTTCTCTGAAACCTCATCAGCCAATGAGAGGTATGTCGCACCGGAATTATCTTTACAAGTAGCTTCGGGCAGTATTTTTAATATACCGATCGAGAAACCCGCTCATACCCGCCAACCCAATTCCCCGACCCCGACGTAAATTTGCCGTTCCATTAAATAAACAAACTTCATGGCGGAGGATGGGGTTCCGTCTCTCAATGATCTCCCCCCACGATCCAGCAACCGTTGTTTCAGCTTATCACTCTTACACACCACAATTATGCTTATTCCCACCACGAAGACCATTGTCCTGATCACTGGAGCCAATACCGGCCTGGGTAAGTATCTGCAGTACAACCCCATCATTCACATGTCCCACTAAGCGTAATCACTCGATACTAGGCTTTGAGACGGCAAAAATACTTTTCTCCCGCCCACAACCTTGCCATATTCTGATGGGGTGTCGAGGCTCCCTGACACGAGCTGAAGATGCTATTGCTCGTTTGAGAGACATCACACCCTCTAGTGTGTCTACGGCGGAGCCACTTTTGGTCGACATCTCGTCTGATGAGTCCATCACTATGGCGTACAAGTTTGTGGAGAAGAAACATGGCCGCGTGGACGTCTTGGTCAATAATGCTGGTGAGCTTTTCTGGATCAATTTGACGTCTGGAGGTTTTGACTGGCTGGATTAGGGCTCGATTTAGACATGGCTGTTACTTCGGGCGAGATTTGTGTCCGTGATGGCTGGAACCGAACGTATGATGTGAATGTCACGGGCACTCATTTGTTTACCCAGACATTTGCGCCTCTTCTGTTGGCTTCAGCAGCCAAGCATCGACGCCTCGTATTCATCACGAGCGGATTGTCTTCCATTTCGGAACACGCGTCGGGTTGCAGCCCCAAATATGTATCTGCCCCAGCAGGTTGGCCAAAGCCCAAGACGCCATGGTTTGCCTACCGGGTAAGCAAGACCGCAATGAACATGCTGGTAACTGAATGGGGACGCCTTTTGCACGACGACGGAATTGCTGTCTTCAATGTCTCACCTGGATTTCTCAATACGGGCCTCGGCAACGATCGAACTACGGGCAAAGAGGTCAATAAGGCTGCGATGGGGGCAATAGATCCGGCGATCGGGGCTGGATTTTGCGCTGATGTCATCCAGGGTAAGCGAGACGATCAGGCTTGGCCAACTCAGGTGTTCAGGAAGGATGCGGTCCAGCCATTCTGAAGGCATTTCTAAATGTTCTTACGTATACGCCCGCCCAATTTAATCTTAGCTTTCAAGTAACGGTTTAATCTAGCCATCCGCTTAATCTTTCACATTTGTCACCACAACAAGTATAAACACCTATCTTGTTCTTAATGTCGTCATATTTTTCAAATCATATCTTGAACGGATCGTTACCATTCGCAACACAATACAGGCTCCGCGAAATTATGGTTGCTAGGCTTCCAAAGACCGCAGCGAGGGGCGAATATGGCAATTACTCACACTCGGAGCTTATCGGAGACTATATAATTGCTTATTGTCCCGATGAATTTGCGCGGAATGTTTCTCCGGTGACTTTCGAATGCTTTTCATCAGGCTTCGGGCAATTAGTTTTTGGTCAACCAAGACCATCGGCCTCGGCATATCTCCGCAATGAACCCATTTCATTGATGTCCACGTACGACAGACCGGACCTTAGCAATTCTGAACACACGAGCGGCAGATAGTTTAAACCACATTTATCTCACGAGGAGCTCAAGCAAAGTAATAGTAGATTTCTCAACCATACCACAACCAGACAAAAGCATATCACATCATGGCTATCGAGACTACTCCCGCAAAGATCCCCACAGTCGACATCAGTGCCTTTTTGGACCCTGATGCATCGGAGGAGGCTCGTCATACTGTTGTTGAAAACATGAGCAATGCCTGCCATACCTACGGCTTCTTTAGTCTCATTGGCCACGGCGTTCCAGCCCATGCCATCAAGGAGGCCTTTGATGTGAACAAGACATTCTTCTCTCTACCAGAAGATGAGAAGATGGACGTTTGGATCAACAAGTCCGTTGGTCGGTCTTTCAGAGGCTACGAACCTCCTCTGATCCAGACGCACCACAAGGGTCTTCTACCTGATACCAAGGAGGTCAGTTTATAATGGATCTGTCTCTCAACTCTACTGAAAATACTTCCAGACCTTTATGGTGGGCCGGGAGGTTCCTCTTGATGACCCAGACTGTGGCTCCTTCTCGACAGGCCCAAACCTATGGCCATCAAGCTTGCCTAAAGAGAAGTTTGAAGACAAAGTCATGGCGTACCAGGCAAGAATGGTTGCATTGGTCGGGAAGCTTCTTGAAATCCTTGCTCTAGGCTTGCCCAAGGAGTGGAATTGCCCTCCCAACGTCTTCGCGTCTCTGCTTGAGAAGCCATCCATCCCGATGCGTTTTCTCCACTACGCCCCCGTCCCATCCCAGGACAGCCGCCAATTCGGAGGTAAGATTATAGCCTCCCTCACGACTCAAATATTGATGCAATACTGACTGATTATTTAGTCGCTGACCACACTGACTTTGGATGCGTTACCATCCTCGCACAAGAGCCTGGAACTACGGGCTTGGAAGTATACTACCCGCCTACAAACTCGTGGGTCCCCGTTCCTGTCATGGAGAACGCCTACGTTATCAATATGGGTGACATGATGCAGAAGTACACTGGAGGCTACTACCGTAGTGCTCGTCACCGGGTACTGACCAATATGGACAAGCATCGCCATAGTGTTGCTTTCTTCCTCAATGGAAATCTCAAGTTGAATGCCAAAGCACTTGATGGGTCTGGTACTGAGACTGTCGTGGGAGACCATATCCGCGGAAGACTTATTGAGACTATGGGATCCACTGGGAAGCTACTTGAGCGGGAGCAGGTTGAGGCTGCCTGATTGAATTCGGGATCTTGTGATTGTTTATTGAGTCAGCATGTAGATTGTGTATTAGTGGGAAAGGCTCTAGCAATATCTTTCAGCGAGACGATCACAGTCTTACTCCACTCCTGATGAAATTTGTTCCAACCATAGCCGACTCACAAGTGAAGGTGATGTTACATTGGAATATTAGGAGTCGTCGATTCGCACAGGTTTGGTTATGGTTGTAACAATAAAGCCCCAAACTAAGTAGGTGGACCTGCGTCAGTGGGCTTGGGCCTCTCACCAGAAACAATATCTCCCTCAATGGATATGTATCACAAGACTAATGCAAGGAATATAGACTCAAGGTGTAGAGACCCGATATCAAAAGTTTGTATCTCAAGACACTCATGCCAGTGTAATGTCCGTTCATAACTGTAAGCATAATAAGTTACTACGACATCTTCACAGGCTCAAACTCCACATGTCGGTTGATGAGGTGATGGGCAAATCCCTCAATCTGACCTTTATTGAATAGCTTTTGGACACATCAATCCGTAAGCAATGTAAGATAACTTTGAATATATCCGGGATTATCGCCGTCGCAGACTTTCCGTTTCTCTGTGCGTCTTGATGCCGCGAAGAGACATCTAATCTACTCTTTTGTTGATATTGAAAGTCTATTGTATTGTAGCCGGTCAACAAATTTGTCGAATCTATTGCATTCCAATAGGTGCGCCTGAATAAGTCTCCGATGTTTACTGTCCGAGGTATTATTCTTCGTCGCCCAAAGAGGCTGTGCCGGTAAGTATCTTAAATCCTCTCCACGGGTAGCAGGAAGATGAACACGGCGACAAGACTAGAAAATCACCGAAGGGAAATAGTCAACAACAATGACTTAGTGGTATGATGGAAAGGTTAATCTTGAGTTCCTGTTGATAGTCTCGAAATGACACGTGAAACGAGCACGTATCAGCAAGCTAGTCAATCATCCAAATATCGTGTCTTTCACTCATTTTCGTATTTATCATCTCTTACTATTCTTTCGTGAGCAAAATCAAGTTCTTCTCTACTAAGTGACACCTGGACTAGACCATTAGTTGTCCCAAGACGGCTCACGGTGCGCCTTGATAGTTATACTGCATCCCTTTAACACTATGCCTCATTTTAAAGAGAAAGCCGAGATGGATGGAGTAGGGCTGGAGCCAATTGCCATTGTTGGCATGTGTAAGTCACACTGAGCCGAATCCTTGCCCAGACTCTCATATGCTAACTTTCGAAAAGCATGTCAATTGCCAGGAGGTATCAACTCCTCTTCGTCGCTATGGGAAACCCTCAAGAACAAACGCTCCGTGCAGACCCCAAAGGTACCAGCCTCACGATTCAATATCGATGCATACTTGCATGAGAACCTGGAACGCCCTGGGAGCTTCAATGTTGCTGGAGGCTACTTTTTAGATGATACACCCGAAGACTTTGATCCGACCTTCTTCAATATCTCCCCTATAGAGGCCATGTGGCTAGATCCGCAACAGCGAAAGATGCTTGAAGTTACGTACGAGTGCTTGGAATCTGCTGGCCTAACGTTGGACAAGGTGGCGGGGTCCAACACTGCCGTCTACGTGGGTAGCTTCACGAGCGACTATCAACAGATGTCTATCAAAGACACAGATTTTCGACACAACTACGTGGCAACGGGTGTAGACACAGGAATCATCAGCGCCAGACTCGCGAATGTCTTTAACCTTCACGGGCCATCCTTCACCGTAAACACAGCTTGCTCATCTTCTCTGTATGCTATCCACAATGCGTGTCTGGCTTTGAGGGCACGAGACTGCACAGCGGCCATTGCTGGCGGAGTCAACCTTATTCTCACCGTGGACCAACATATGAACACGGCCAAACTTGGCGTTCTCTCCCCAACATCCACCTGCCACACGTTCGATGCGACTGCTGATGGCTATGGGCGTGCTGAAGGTGCAGGTGCCCTTTACCTCAAGCGTCTAGCCGACGCTATTCGTGACGGCGATCCAGTTCGTGGTGTTATTCGAACTTCAGCTGTTAATTCTAACGGAAAGGTCGCAGGGATGGGCATTACCCACCCAAGTGCCTCTGGCCAAGAGGGAGCCATTCGCGCTGCGTACGCCAAGTCAGGACTGGACCCTTCTCTGACGCCCTACGTTGAGTGTCACGGAACTGGAACTCCCGTTGGAGACCCCATTGAGGCCGAAGCTGTCGCTAAAGCTATGAATGACTCGCGACCTGTTGGCCAGCCATTGATAGTCGGTGCCATCAAAGCCAATATTGGTCACAGTGAAGCCGCTAGTGGTATATTCGCTGTGATGAAAGCTGCTCTTATGACTGAGTCTGGTGTTATACCTGGTGTTGCTGGCCTGAAGACAGTAAACCCTGCCATTCATGAGGACGATTGGAACATCAAGGTGGCCAAAGATACCGAGATATGGCCAGAGCATGCCAGGCTACGACGTGCTGGTGTCTCCTCTTTTGGGTACGGAGGTACTAACGGCCATCTTGTTGTCGAATCAGTGGATACTCTATATCCTCTCTATCGACATGGCCAGCGACGAGAAAAGGCTTCGTACTCGTACAATGGTATTGCAGCCTCTCGGCCATACCTCATACTCCTCTCAGCTCATGACCGTACGACATTAGAGCGCAATATTGCGGCTCATGCTGCCGTAGCATCGAATTACCATTTGCCAGATCTGGCGTATACGCTCTTTTCTCATCGAAATAGGTTCCCAGTGAGGGGTTTCACTGTCGCATCCCCATCATCCATAGTTGAAGAAGATTTCGACTTGTCCGCATTTACAATCGCAACTGCACCAGGAGCTACACCCCAGCTTGGCTTCATTTTTACCGGCCAGGGAGCTCAATGGCCATCCATGGGAGCCAGGGCTATGAACTGTTTCCCATCCTTCTTGAGTACTATCCAGGCCCTTGACAAAGTACTTCAGCGCCTTGATGACGGCATTCGCCCTTCCTGGTCTCTGGAGGCGGTGTTGACAGACCCAGCTGAGACTAGTAAAATCGGGGAAGCTGAGATTGCGCAGCCTATATGCACTGCCGTTCAAATTACCATTGTTGACCTTTTGGCACGATGGAACATCTTCCCCACCGTCACAGTCGGCCACTCTTCTGGCGAGATTGCAGCTGCATATGCTGCTGGTTTTATCTCTGGGCCTGAGGCCATCATCACTGCATTTCTTCGTGGATATGCAGTGCATAAGCATGCTCCATTTGGGTGTATGCTTGCTGTTGGACTTGGAGCTGAAGAGGCAACTTCATATCTGTCTTCGGACGATGTGGTCGTGGCTTGTCAAAACTCCCCAAGAAGCACCACACTCAGTGGTACCCAGACAGCCATCACTGCTGTGCGAGAGACCCTGCAAGCCAAGGGCATATTTGCACGGGAACTGAACACTGGAAAAGCCTACCACTCTCTGCAAATGGCCAATGTTGCTAATGTCTATGATGAGCTTCTTGTACAGGCACTTTCTACTCCGCTCAGCCTTGAATGGCGGCGTCCTCGTGCGGCGTGGTTCTCGAGCGTGACTGGCAAGAAATTCACGAGTAATTCGATCCCCCTCACCTACTGGAGTGACAATCTTCGCAATCGAGTACTTTTCGACGAAGCAGTAGTCTCTCTTGCCACTGACCCCGCACACAGCGAAGTGAAGGTGATGGTGGAAGTCGGACCTCATTCAGCGTTGGCCGGTCCTTTCAAGCAGATTTGCCAAGGGCACGGCATCGATCGGTTGTCTTACGTGCCAACATTTGTACGGAACGAAGACAGCGCTAAAAAGCTTCTATGTACAGCCGGTGCCCTCCTCCTGCAGAATTACCCTGTCAATGGTGAACAGGTCAACTCGATTGCTCAAGACACGACAGGCTTGGGGGTTAAGAGAAGCCAAGGGCCATTCCTACTTGTCGATCTGCCCCCGTATCAGTGGAACTACGAAAAGAAGTTTTGGGCGGAGCCTCGAACCAGTCACGAGTTTCGCACGTCAAGCCACTTGCGACATGACCTGTTGGGAAGCAGGATTCACGGACTCTCTGGTTGTAATTTCGCCTGGAAGAACACAATTCGTCTCCAAGACGTTCCCTGGATCCGGGATCATCGTGTAAGTTGGCCTCACTACGTCGTCTAGTGACTATCAGCTAACTCATTCAGCTTGGAAAGGAAGTAGTATTCCCAGCGGCTGCTCACTTGGCTCTAGCTTGCGAAGCGCTGATGCAGACCAACGATAACACTTCAACTGAAATACAGAGCGTTACCTTTCGAAACATTGCGATCAAGCTGGCACTCATTGTTCCCGAAACTGACAATGGAATTGAGATTCAGCTCCATCTCAATAAAGCTAACGGAAAATGGTTCAGATTTTCCGTTGAGTCACTTTCCGAAGGCGAGTGGAAGATGCACTGCCAAGGATTGATTGCTGCCAACCACCGAACGAATGCGAATAGAAGCAGCACCCCTGTGAACTTGTCCAAACTGACACAAAGAGTCACTGGCAAGCGTTGGTATGATGCCTTCCATCGCGTTGGTTTTGAGTATGGAGCCAGCTTCCAGCCCTTGAGCAGTATACACACTGATAGCCGCTGTCATGAGGCAGCGGCCGAGATTGTTATTGCGACCAAATCGGGGCTGATGCAAGGCGAGTCTCGCTACCTTGTCCACCCCTCAACAGTCGACGGATGCCTTCAACTCATCATCATCGCACTAAACAGTGGTCTTCATGCGGAAATGCAGAACGGCGCAGTGCCGATTGAGATTGACGAGATAACGTTGTGGCCCGCTGACAGTGAAAATACTCTGGGACGCTCTACGGCGTGGATTAGCGAGTTGAATGGTCGCTACGCAAACTCAAACGCAAGATTGGAGTCCCCGAATGGCCGAATATTGATGGAACTGTCCAATCTGAGACTCGTCGCATATGAAGCTGCAGTACCGCAGAACTCACAAGCAGAAAGACAGCGCGAACCGTACATGCAAACTCTGTGGAAGCCTGACATTACCCTACTCGAAGCCCCCTCTGCTCCTCAGATTCTCTCTCTCAAAAACCAAAGTCAAGATCCTTTAGGTGCTTTGATAGAGCTGGAACAACATAAGAGAGCCGCCGATAGTGTCTTGTTCATTGGTCAGTGGAGAATGGGCACCTTCAAATCCCTCGTCAGCTCCATCTCAGCAGATACTGCCGTCCTACTAGCGACCCCTTCAGCAGGACATCTCGAGACCCTTATCGCTGAGGGAGGACTCCCCTCGAATGTCTCGGCCTTTGTACTTGATGCTGAAACATTCGAGACCCAAGTAGAAGCTGCGGGTACCCCAGATCTTGTCATTATTGAGGCTATCAGTCTGGCAGATTCCAGCTTGAAAGAAACGTTTCTCCAGAATGTCAAGCCTCATGTCTCAGAAGGCGGCAAGACTATCTTGTCGATTACCCGTGGCTCTGTTCTCGGACTCGGCGAACTAGAATCGTCCTGTGGCTTGAGCGATCCTGTTCTCCATATCGACTTTGAAAGCATTTCGATATCTGTCTATGCCTCCAGCTCTCATAAGGAGGGCACCCATATCAATGGACACAGCCGCGTACTCCAGAATGGGCACTTTGATGATTCCGTCAACGGAAATGGGTACCAGCAACCTAATGGCCATGCGAATGGCCACGAGAGAGAGGATACTAACGGATATACGAATGGTCACGTCAACGGAATTGTCAACAATAACCACAATGGACAAGTCAATGGTAACTCCCATACACAGAATAATGTCACCGTCTATACCAACGACGACACGATGGCCAACAAAGACTGTGTCTGGACCAATCTTTTCGGAGCAAAGTGTCATGTCACTGCCAAGACACAAGACATTGCGACCAAGACTTCCAGTACTGAAAAGGTCATTATTGACGGCAGAGTATGGAACCTTTGCGAGATGGACGAACCCAAATTGAGCTCACTGAAACGGATCATCACTTCGGGGACTCCTATTCTTTGGCTTACACACGGAGTCTTCGAAGGGATAAATTCCGCCGAAGGCACGACAGCAGGTTTCTTGCGGTCAATTCGGTCGGAAGACGCGGCAGCCAATATTACCCTGCTTGACATTCACTCTAAGGAGAATCAGTCCACAGTCGAGACTGCGATACTTAAACTGCTAAAGAATTTTGGCACCAAGGATACACAGACAGATACGGAATACTGGTTGAAAGGTGGCACTTTACATATCCCTAGAGTCGTGCCAAATGCAGTCCTCAACGACGAATACTCCACGAATCTTGCCCTGGCGCAGGAGAACCTACTACCCAGGGATACTCCATTGAAGGGCAGCATTGATCAAGGCGAAGTTGTGTTTGAAGAGGTCCATCACTGTCCCATCAATGACGGAGAGTTGGAGATTCGAGTCGAATATTCGAGCTTCGAGGGATTGGATCTTCAATCACAGCAAACAACACCACGCGTCGTGGTTGGAACAGCGGTGGCAGTGGGCTCGGGTCTTGATCAAGGATTGTGCGGACAGAAAATGGTGGCCTTCGCACCCAATCCGTTCATGACCCACCTCAAAGTCATTGAGGAATTGGCTGTCGTTTGCGACGACTCGAACCCTGCAGATCTGGCAGCAACTCTCCCGGCACTCACCAATGCGATCAACGTGATCAGATATGCAGCTAACATTCGGCCCAACGAGCATGTCTTGCTACTCCCAGCACCTGCTGCCTTCACCAGAGCCATCACTGCTCTAAGCAAAGCATGGGGATTCCGCCTCACCACGATATTAGCTGAAGGAGTCGCAGAGACCGCGGACGTCGATTCACTCGAAGCGTCGAATCTCGAGGGCCTAGTGGTCCTGCTCAAGGATGAGAATGTTGCTCCGCACGTAGCTGTCACTCACGATTTTGACGGGTTGAGTGGTGAGGTTTGGAGACATCTCCCTGCAAACGCTCGCTTCATACTCAACGACACAGTGATTGATGGAAGCCTGGAAAGTCTACCATTCTCAAGAGGTGCTACTTTCCAGTCTACAAGCTTGAAGGCAGTGCAGAAGCAAGAGCCAAAGCGACTCGGACGGTTATTGCGAGAGGCAGTCGAGTTTGTTCAGCAACATAATAATGTTGAGCCGGCGCATTTGTATGGTATTGATGAATTGAAGGTCTCTGATAAAATGATTGGAAAGGGAGACCACAGCCTAGTGGTCAAGATGGGTTATGAAAGCTTTTTGGTCAAGGTTTGCAATTAATCCGGTACCTCTCTATTTCCCCATTGACTCTGAATATAGATCCGCCCGAGTTCGAACGAGCTTCACTTTCGACCAGATGCCGCTTATCTCCTGGTAGGAGGGTTGGGTGGACTTGGTCGAAGCTTGACACGGTTCATGTACGACCGAGGAGCCCGGGACTTTGTTTTCATATCGCGATCTGCGACTGATAAAGCTGATGCTGCTGCTGTATGTGTTTCACCATTTGTGTTTTTCAATTACTAATAGGAATGTTTTAGGTGGTCAGAAACCTCTTGGATGCGGGAGCAAAGGTCCAAGTCTATCGGGGGGACGTCTGTGTCAGGGCTGATGTCGAGCACCTGGTTGCAAATGTCACAGAGACCCGTCCAATTTGTGGTGTGATCCACGCAGCGATGGTTCTGCAAGTAAGACTCCAGTGCCTACACACTAGAAGAAGAATACAACGCTGACTCGATATTTAGGATGCAATGTTCGACAGCATGACATTCGACCAGTGGCAACAGACCTTGACGCCCAAGGTCCGCGGGGCCCAAAATCTCGTCGAGGCCCTGGAAGACCACGCCCATCTCGACTTTTTCGTCATGACCAGTTCCATCTCGGCAACCATGGGCAATCCAGGCCAGTCTAACTATTCCGCAGCAAACAGTTTCCTTGACGCACTTGCCTATCAATGCCGTCTACAAGGAAAGCCGGCAACGTCACTTATTCTTCCCATGATTCTTGACGTGGGTGTTGTTGCCGAGAATGAAGCCATCGAGACGGCTCTTGTGAGAAAGGCCATGTACGGTATCGACGAGCGGGAAATGCTACGAGGTTTTGAAATGGCTATGCGAAAGCGAGTGTGGGATCCTGTCGACGGCACACCGGGTATCTCACAGCTTATACTCGGTCTGGAGCCTACGAACTTGGCTTCCGCTATCAAGCAGTCCGGACTCAGTCAAGAAGACGCGTACTGGTACCGTGATGCACGATTCAACGGCCTTGGAGCAGCCATCAGCCGTCTCCTCCGCGACGGAGGCGGTGCGATCAGTGGGAACGGCGACTTCAAGGCTCTCTTGCAAGTGGCTCGCACAGAAGGTGAAGAGGCTGTGCTCGCGACCATTTCGAACCATATTATCGCCAAGTTATCTAGCATGCTACTTATCCCCGCCGATGCTTTTGAACTGGATGGCACGTCAATAGCGGCGTATGGACTGGATAGTATGATAGGTGCAGACTTGCGAAATTGGCTGTTCAAGCAGTTTGGTCTTGAAATGTCTTTTCAGCAGCTGTTGGCACCCAAAAATACGATTCGGGCACTTTCAACAACTGTGGTGGAGTTTTATATGCTTAAATAGACTATGCTTGGGTCTCGCAAACCCCTGGTCACATTCACAACTACAGATACAAATATCGAGCACTATTATAGAACTTATGTCAGTAACTTTCAATATGAATTTCTTATAAAACCAAGCTCACCTACACTGCTCGATTATTTAGAAACGTCAGTGATTCCGATATACCATCAAGGTACTGGTCCTTGCATCTATGGGCCACCCTAGCCTTTGGTTGCATGACAGTCCTAAAATGGGCCTCTGCATTCAAGGTTTACACTAAATAATAATTTCCGCGAAGTCCGCAATCAACGTCGACAATCGACGTCCGCAATCGAAGTCCGCAGGTAGAGTCCGCACGCACAGTCGAAGCTCGTTTCTAGTTACTCCGACTCTACTACGTATATTCAACTTGTATTTAAAGGTCGACGTCTGTGGCGCCAGAAACCAGAACAGCATGTGCAATCGGGAAAAGCATTGCCTTTCTGACTCTATTACTTTTTCACCTTCTAACCTATATCACTGCCGTTTCATCTGTACTACCATAAACGCATCGATTAGGCAAATTCGGCAAAAATGAATTCTATTCCAACTCATCACATTTTCCTTCGAAAGCTTATATCTAAGAAAGTGCTTATTGTCGGCGGTACTACTGGAGTAGGGTTCTCCGTGGCTCGCGCAGTGCTTGAACATGGAGGTGTTGCAATCATTTCTGGTTCCACTCCATCCCGCCTCTCGTCGGCTATTCACAGTCTACGTTCTCTCTATCCCGATGTTGCTGAGACTCAAGTCGGTGGGAAAGTGACAGATTTGGCAGATCCAACCACTTGCGAGAGCCAGATAGTGGACCTGCTTGACTACGCCATCCAGGCAGGGATCGATGGTCAACGAATCGATCATGTCGTCTTCACTGCTGGAGATACCTTCGCACTCGTTCCATTGCAAGAGGCAAGCGCGGAACACGTGCTGAAGATAGCTCAAGTTCGATATACAGCAGCGGCTATCCTAGCAAAGTACCTGGCGGATGACAGATACGTAGCAGCCAGCCCGGGGGCTTCGCTGACCTTGACAGCTGGTTCCGGGGCTACTAAACCTCTTGGACGTGACTGGGCTCTTGTCGCAGGCATGGGAGCTGGCATGAAGGGCCTTATCAGAGGATTAGCGATTGAACTTGCCCCTGTTCGTGTGAATCTCGTGGTCTTAGGTCTTGTGGAAACAGATATGGTCAAGGATCGGTATGGGGAGGAAGGAATCGCCCAAATGGTAAGACAGACCTTGGTCGGGAAAATCGCAAAGCCGGAAGATGTGGCAGAGGCATACTTGTATTGCATGAAAGATCAGTTCGTGACTGGAAAGGTGCTAAGCACGGATGGTGGAAGGCTTCTGGTTTAAAGGTATTTGCTCTAGTCCAATTGTTGTTCTTGAAGTTGACCTTACTGTCTGTCTCTTTAGATAGATCAAGGTTACAAAATGAAAGGAACAGAGTGACTTTTGCAGAACAAAATAAACGATAGATAGTGTCCTGCCAGTCAGGGATTTTGTATAAGTTTTAGATATTCCATACAGGACTTGGGTAACTCTCTTTCCTTTCAAGAGAATGTGAATATACTCTCACACATCTGATGACAGAAATTTAGGAGGGATCCGATCATTACTCACTGCTCCCAAAAAAAGACACCTTGCAGTATATCACATAGCTTGGCATGAGTAGATATCAGCTTAGTCGTCAAATACATTGGATGTGTGTATAATAGGTTATGATAGCTAGACATCATCGACATGCCGCGGTATTGCACCACGATCGGCTAGTCTGAAGAATATAATCCAACTCCTCCAAGTCAAGTGGTCTGTCCTAGGAATATCCAAGAGGTTTCAACAAGATGAACGCAAGTCTCTAACAAAGACCAAGTACTAGAACAAGGCTTAATACTGGTGCACAGCAGACAGATCGGATCTAAAAGTGAAAGCCAGTAGTGTCCAGAGCCTTGATCCAACCAGAAATAATCGGAGAACTGGCATTGGGGTAGTTTCCAGTGATATAGAGAACGTTAGAGTCTTTCTTCGTCCTGCCGAACTGAGCAGATGTGGGCGACCAGAACGTCTCGTTGGCAGTAGTACCGTAACCGGAAACGATCTTATCAGTCCCGTTGGAGCGCGAAACAGCAATGATGGAGTTGTTGGCTGTCGCCCAGATCAGGTCTGAGTTGCCAGGACCAAAGTCAAAGTCATCCCACAGCCAATCGGTCTTGGACACGGTCTTGGGGTGGTGTGGCTTTTGTGGTGTACCGTCCTTCTTAATCTTCATGCTGTATACGCCACCGTCATCAGCGTTGACCCAGAAGAGAGTGTCTCCCTGGATACGGATGCCGTTGATCCCAACGTCGTGTGTTGGCTTGTTGCCGTGATAGTACACAGTGTCCATCTCCTTGTAGCCGGTCATGATAAGATCGTATTTTCCAGTCTTGGTGTCGAGACGCCAGATCTGACCGGGACTGGGGGTCCAATCAATCTGAACCTCTCGAGGACGGAGAACGTATTGGTCCGAGATGAGCACAATGGATGGATCCCAGGGCAGGGCTGCTACTCCCTGCAGGAGGTTGGCCTCGGGCATCCATGCTACCACGCGAGCCTTGGGGGCGTGGGGGGTCTTGGTGAAGTCAAGCTCCATAGCGCAAAACGTTCTTCCGACATGTGAAGAGATCTCGGTTCGGGCATAGAAGCGAGAACCGACCACGATGTATTTGTCGGGCGTGCTCTCGCCAATGCCGATAAGACGGTCCACCCACTCGTCAAAGTTGTAGACAAGCTCGGTCTTCGGATTCTTTTCCCATGGCTTGGTAACTTCCCAGACAGTTCCATTGAGAGTGGAAGTCGAGATAAGGATGTTGCCATTCGGACGCACGGCAAGGTTCTCAGCCCAGGTGCCAATGGGAAGGAAATGGAGATCCCGGGAGGGAAGAGGGATTTGACCCTGATGGCTAGTACGCTTGACGCTGGCGGAAAAAGCCGGAGCGATCAAGGCGAGCGCCCCGAGGAGTGACGCGATAAGTGAAGGCATAAGGGCTGTGTGGATGGATAGAGATATGCAGGCAATGGATTGGCTGTGTGAGGTTGCAGAGAATGGAATGAAGCATATGACACGTTGGACAACCTCTAATTATACAAAATCGAATCGCAGGTAGATTAGTCGCTCAAACAGGTTCCGGAATAAAATACAGTTTACGCTTCTTTTTAATGGTGATAATTGCCGGTCCTATCGCGTTCTTTTCGGCTTGCGTTTCAATATTGAATCCCTCGAGCCAGTCATGGCGAATGACAGGTTGAGAGTCTGAAGGATCAATAATTGCGCATTGTGGCGGCTGCTTCTTTTTTTGTCCCGGATACATCCCGAGAGAGACAACGAAAGATTCAAGATCCAATTTTAAAGTCGGCTACTTTTTATTTGACGCAACTTGCATGCAGTGTAAGACGGGGGGACTTTCAATATGCTTGTGTATTGTATGAGTCAGCTTAGCTTTATGTCAGAATGGATTGATATCAAGACGCGATATCTACAGTGTAAGACTCACCAAAAGACTCTTGACATTGCTTACCGTGATTCCAGTGAATTAATTCAATGAAAATGACAGTCTTAATCAAGCGCTGTCTTATCTGCCATCATGTTCGAAAACAGCCAACCACTTCAACTTGTGTAACTTGATTTATGACCGCCGGCGGTGAGCGGCACAGACGCAGGTCAATATTACTACCATGGAACTAATCCTCTCAAGGAGTTAGTTGTCCGGGGTAAAGTAAGACAGGCAGAAATTGCCGCTGGCGGGTGAGATGGGTTACATAATATGCCGCTGGAACGAATAAGCCGTCATGTCCGAGGTCCGTCATCTCGGACCGAGCCCTGTGAGTGGGTTTCTGTTATCTCCGTGCGACGCTGCCTCTTCAACTCGGCGTCATCCTAAGACTGCATCAATCTCGCCCACGTTTTGAAAAGAGTCTTACGGCCGAAAAGGATCACCATAGAGTGATACACAATTCTCAGCACCTGGAACAGGCTATAGCATGGACAAATCGCCTCAGCCACAATCTCCCCCAAGGGCCCCTCAGTCGGCGCCGCATCGGCGCAGGCGACCGGCGCTTTCGTGCCACGAATGCCGTCGTCGTAAGATCAAGTGCGACCAAAAGAGTCCCTGTGCTCACTGTGTGCGCCACAACACTCAGTGCACCTATCAGCCCTATCGTGATGGGTCACCCTCTGTTCTTGGCTCTGGCTCGCGGGCTAGGGCGAGGGCATCGGCGCAAGCATCGACAGCCAGTCCCACGCCATTGGATACTACTTCAGAAGCGCGTCAACCCACTCAATCAACTATTGAGGTGTCGCGACGTGATGCCGCGCCCATGCGCCATGACCCTGATGCCGCACAATCTCAGTCAGCAACGGCAACAGCTATACAAGGTTTTCCAACACCAGCCTCTACCATCCCCAAGCAAGGGAATGACTACGTTGGCAACAAGGTGCCAAGCCAAACCCAGCAAGGTCATGATGAAAATGTTCAAAGCCTGTTGCATAAAATTATCCGAAGACTGGAAGATGCTCCCCAACGTCCAAGTCAAGGTGGGAACAGCACAAGAGCTCCCTCGCTGCCCTCTGACATCGGTAGCGATAAGCACCGTGATGAGCCTCCCGAAGGGTCCCATGACTGGCAGGTCATACTAAGCAAGTCAAGGGACATGGGCAGGGGAAGTTGGGCTGAAACAGCCAAAGAATTGGATTTGATCATTGCTTGTTGGGTCGAGGTCATGGGCAAGCCCAGCAGTGACCATGCTTTTCAAGACCCCGACGTAGCTTCGGTCATAGCACAAGCCGGAGAGTTTCTGACCAAGTGTAAGACCATGGCCAAAAACATCAAACTCACGCGTCCCACAAGGGGCCTCTTGTCAACCCCGGATTTTCTTGTACCACCATCCCGCGAAACATCAGACATCATGGTCGACCTCTACTTCAAGTCGTTTGAGTCTACCCACCGTATTCTTCATGGCCCAACATTCATGACAGAATACAACAAGTATTGGGAGCATCCAGAGTCTGCCACCGATTCCTTACGCCTCACTATCCTTCTCGTTATCGCGACAGGTTCAAGCATCTTTGAGTATGTAACTCCAGAGGACTCGCTCCGCAATGCCGAGTTGGTGCATCATTGGATCTACGCTTCCGAGACGTGGCTTGCTGGGCCTCTCGAGAAGGACCGTGTCGACTTGGCTGGCTTGCAGATCTACTGCCTAACACTCTTGGCCCGACAGATATTTTCCATCGGTGGTGATACTGTGTGGATGTCAACAGGATCTCTTGTTCACCGAGCAATGCAAATCGGCTTGCACCGCGACCCTGGGCATCTCGGAGGCAAACCGATGCCGCTCTTACAAGCCGAAATCCGCCGCAGACTTTGGGGCACCATTCTCGAGCTGGTTATCCAGGCATCTCTCGATTCTAGAATGCCTCCAAGAATATCCTTTGATGAGTTTGATACACAGCAGCCCGCAAACCTGAACGACGATGAGATGGATGACTCGACGTCGGTCATTCCATCTCATCCTCCAGGTTCCTTCACTTCAACCTCGGTGCAGCTTGCACTATTGGGTTCTCTCTCTGTCCGGCTTCGCATCATCAACGTACTGAACAAGCCTGATGACGAGGCTTCATACCAGGACATTCTGGCGCTCAGTTCGGAGCTGACGAATGCTTTACACATGAACAACACTCTGACAAAGCCTGGCCAAGGTTCGACTACCTTCCACCGGAATCTACTCGATTATTTAGTCCGTCGGTTCATCATCCCACTCCACTTCTTCTTCACCAACCGGGCACGCGCAAATCCAATCTACTACTACTCGCTCAAGCTTAGTTTGGATGCTGCCACCGCCATCATGTCCCCTGAGCCTGATCCTAGCTTTTCGAGGTTGATGGCCTCGGGGGGTGGATTGTTCCGCGAGGGCATTCGAGTTGCTAGTATAGCCGCCGGTCTGGAGCTTCTGATTCATGTACAAGCACAACGTCTGGATGGCACCCTGCACAGAACCAACCAGTACCGCCAGTTTCTTAAACAAGCTATCAAGGACATGATCTTACTTTCAGAAGAGCGCATTCGACTGGGTGAGACAAATGTGAAGAGTCACATGTTTCTTAGCATGATGCTTGGCCAAGCTGAAGCTATTGAGACGGACTCTTCGATTCCTTTACAGCTCGCACGAACGGCGAGGGATAGTCTAGAATTATGTTACGGCTTGTTGAAGGCTAGGGTAGAAAAGTCATCGTTAGTCTTGGTTCCCAATGGCCTTCCTGTTGGGACGGATTTGGGCCAAGGGTCGAACGAGTATGTGATGGACTTGGACTGGGAATCATTCCTGCCAGATGAGACCTTTTTAATGGGATGAAAGCTGCATACGAATGTGGGCTTCAAACTGTTTCTTAGGACTGTAATTAATTGTTTTCTCCCTGAATAATGGGACCAGATTGATGTTAGAGCACGTCCTCCCGGCATCGTTTTATATCAAACGAAATTCTAGGACGGCATCTGATTTTGAGAACTGTATAATTACTAGAGCAGATTAAATGAAGATGGAACAAAATTCACAGTAGAGTGATGATGATAGTCGATTATTAACATGCCTACAGTAATGAGGCCGAGAAAGTAAAAAAGCACAAAGTCCTAGTTCAGTGAGCAGATTCCATGCCCAAAACGAATCTAAGGGCCCTCTAGCTTCAGTGATCTAATAAATCTCAAAGTCTGTAGAACCCATCAGAGTCCCCGCCTACTTCTTCTTTCCTTTCGGCATCCTCGCAAGCCAGTACAATCCTAATGCTCCGACAATGTTGAAAATAACATACACCCACAAGATACCAAAGTTGCGCCAGCGATCGCCGTACTCCGAACTGACTGCTTCAAGGTAGGTATTAGTCTCCTTGATTGGGCAGTACTGACACTCCTTGGTCGACGACGTGTCCAGGAGATATCCTCCAGCTTGAGAGATGTACTCGCCCATGTATTCGCCACATGTCTTGCCCTTGGGTGGATCGAAGAAGGTGAACTCGTTGCTTGCACACGTGACCTCGACATTAGCCAGGCCTGTTGATAATGTGGCCGAGACGAAGTAGGACAGAGGTGAAGCTCGGTAGACAAAGATCCAGAAACCAGGCATCTCGTTTGGAGTTGCCAATACACCACAGAAGAAAAAGGCAAGGAAGAATAAGAGACTAGCCGTGTTGGCTCCCTCCTCCGTCCCGGGACAGAATGATACACAAAGATGTGCAAGCGTTGATACCCAGAGAAGGAAAACCCAGAAGAGGAGCAGCATCAGTATTGCCCTTTCACCAGATTGGCCAGCATCTTGAGCGTTGGAGTAAAACCCGACAGGGAAGTAGAATGCAGTCCACATGAGAAGCGAAGCGAGAGTGTACCACGGTAGCTCGGCCACGATCTGGGCAAGCATGAAGATCTTCCAGCTATATACTTTGGCGGGTCTTTCCCGGACTTCGTAGAGCGAGCGCTGGGTGATGAATTGAGGCATCTGTTGATTCACAAGCTGCGTGACGATACTGGTCAACTCGAAGATCGCAAACATCTGGTTCTGTAGCCCTCGAATGCTGAGCGGCGAGTTGATGAAAACGAGACCGATGAAAAGACTAGACGCGATACAGAGGACGATCTTGGAGTAGATATACGAAGGTGACCTCCAAGTCTGCTGGAACACCCGCTGAGTCACTACGCGGAACTGGTACCAGAGTGGTGTCGCGAATTCTTGGTATGAGGCTGGGTCGTCTTTCTTTTCATAAGAGACTCGCATTTCTCCCTCGGATCGAAGACGGTTGAGTTCATCTTGGACGAGTCGATACTCGGGGCCTGAACGCCAGACTTGATGCCAATCGGTCTCTGAGTGACTACCAGGTGCGGCGCCGATAGCCTCGAGCATCCATTCTGCTGGGTTTGCGCCGGGAGGGCATGGAATAGCCCCATTCCGCTCGAAATAGTTGATGAGGCTCTCAGCGTTGGGGCCGACGTCGCCTGTGATAGAGCGCGTTAGTGTCTTGTTTGGACTTAAGACTGAATGAAGAAGCCGTGACTTACCAAAATATGTCGTCTTGCCACCTTCACCAAGCAGCAGAAGGCGGTCAAATCGCTCAAACAGTACGGCTGAAGGCTGGTGAATAGTACAGAGAATAGACTGACCAGCTTTTGAAAGCTTGTCTAGCAGACTCAAGATAGCCCAACTGGTCTGAGAGTCTAATCCTGATGTGGGTTCATCGACAAAGAGGAGGACAGGGGGTTTCGCAGCCAGCTCGACACCGATGGTCAAGCGCTTCCTTTGCTCAACATTGAGGCCCTCTCCGAGCACACCAACAACGACATCGGCCCATTCTTGCATGTCGAGGAGCTCGATGACTCTGTTGACGTATTCGAGCTTTTCTGCGTCGGGGATGTGATCAGGTTGACGGAGAAGAGCGGAAAAGTTCAAAGCCTGGGAGTGTTAGATGCATGGTGACTTGAAGATGGTAGAACATACCTCACGGACAGTGCTCGTTTCGAGATGTAGATCTTGCTGCTGTGCATAGCCTGTCTTCCGCTGGAAGCTATCATCGCGGAGCTTTCCATCGACCAACATTTCTCCAGTCAAAACGCCAACACCACCGCGACGATCAGCCAGACAATCAAGTAGCGTTGTCTTGCCAGCTCCAGAAACACCCATCAAAGCTGTTAGAGTTCCTGGCTTTACCCAGCCGTCAATATTGTCAAGAATACGCCTCGGCTTCCCTTTGATCTTGATGTCATAGCAGACATTCTTCCAGTGGAACACACTGGTAGATCCTTGAAAGGCCTTCTCTTGAGCAAAATCCGAGACTTCGCGTGGTTGGCTTAGTATTGGGGCAATTGGTCCAGAGGCTGGGCTCTCGATGTCATGGTTCTTGGAGTGGAGGTTTGGTACGTAGCCACGACGGAATATCATGACCTCGCCCTTAGACTTCTTAGCTGTGACATAGTCGCTGGCCAAGAAGTAAACGACGTGATTGAAGATGACCATGGCGATGATGATGCCAACGTTGCGCCATTTGTGGCTGGCGAAGTAGTTGTATGCCGAGTTGATGTAAGCATCTCCATTGACAGTCAACTCGCCGGCAACAGCGCCAATAGCATCGCAGGCTACATTCTTGCTTCCAGGTGTACCATAGCTCGGAATATAGGAAGTGCATGCGAACTCGCGGCCACTGTACTCATTAGCCATGAGGGCCTCATAGCCATACGCAACAGGGTTGAGGTAGTTGATCCATCGGCACCACGAGGGCATGTAACCGATGGGGACGACAAAGCCCGTGACGATGAGCAATGCAAGCATCATGATCGAGGCGGGTACCATGGCTTGAGTCTCTGTTCGCGATACAGCGCCACTAAAGATGTCAGTTCTGATCATTTGAGGATAACGAGACTTACATGAAGCGAAAGATGCCTGACATGGAGAAGATAACAAGGAGGGTTACCATCAGATAGAAGAAGAAATTGCCCGGATGACGATTGAGATTGGTCATGAAGTAAAAGACCAGATTGAATCCAATAGCAGCAGTGATCTTCATGGGGAAGTCAACAAGGACCGCAGCGTAGGCCTCAGCTGATGGACGATAGAACGCATAGCGAGCCTGCTTCTCCACAATGGGTCGTTCTGCATACAGCGTCATGACTTCGAGAATTGAAGCAAAGGCATTGAAGAGAATAGCCATAAAGAGAACGACAGCTCGGCCTCGAAAACTGTCGGTGGTTTCTTGCAGGTTGTAGAACAGAGATGAAGTGATCAAGGCCATTACGGCGTTTCCAATCATGGTGAAGAGTGCTGGGCCTGGGTCTGCCCAGAAACGTCGCCAGCCTCGCCACATGCAGAGCTGCACCTGTTGAGTGTAGGTGAGAATGTAGGGAGAACTGGGTCGTTGGCCTCGTGCTTGATGTGCCCTCTTCAACTCAAGGTATTTATGGGAGTCCTCGCCGTTGACAACGTGGGACACCTTGTACTCTTCAATCTCGGCATGGAGGATCTTGTACTCTGAACTAGCACGCCACGCCGCGGCAAACTCATCTGGTGTACGAGGGGGGTTACATCCAGGTCGTACAATACGCTCTGCGGGAAATGTCATGGAGGTGAGGAAATCGGGGGTAGTCTGGCGAGCGGGATACTTAAAGCCAAGGTTGATAAAGTATTCCTTGGCCTGAGAGGCTGGCCCGAAGAAGATTTGACGACCCTCGTAGAGGACCATTGTCTTGTCGAAGAGATCGTAGGCACTTTGAGGGGCTTGATACATAGATACGACACATGCTTGGCCGAAGAGCTGGGACTGGAGACGTAGGGTCTTACAGAACTCGACGGCATTGGCTGCGTCTAGACCACGGGTTGAGCTTGGATATGTTAGCTTCCATGAGCTGTAAGGCCAAGTTTGACTTACTTATCCCAGCACTGGAAGGGAGCATTGGACAGTGTGGCCTCGGCGATACTGACACGCTTTCGCTCTCCGCCAGAAACACCTCGGACAAAATCGTTGCCCACTTTGGTATTGTTTGTGTGGCTGATACCGTACATGGCCATGACGACGTCTCGAAGGTGATCGCAGTATCTACGACGAATACACGATTAGCATCTTCAAGGGCTAGACGGTCAAACTACTTACTGCGTTCGGCTGATCCCCTCGGGGAGGTCCCTCTGGCATCGTGCACGCGCAGCAAATGTCAGGGTCTCGTTGACTGTCAACATGGGGAAGTGGACATCATTCTCAGCAGTATAAATGGCATCTCCGCGATTCGCAGAATGCATATCCTTGTCCGAGATGCCCTGATAATTGAGGTACGAGTCTTCGTGCAAGTAGATACCATTGCGATCTCCAGAAACGGTCTTGAGAAAAGTTGAGCACCCAGAGCCAGGGGGTCCGAGAACGGCACACATTTCACCAGGCCGGATAATACCATCGAATTGATTTAGAATATTGACCCGTTTGTGTCCCCATGTGCTGGACTTGGGCAAAAGACGTCGACCGATCATGTTGGGTGCAGCCAGCCAGATATTGGCTACGGTCTTTTGGAAGTCGGCTGGTGTGCCATAACCGAAGACGTTGACATTTTGGAAGCAAAGTCCGACCTGTCGAAATCCCTGGCCTTGCTCCGCAGCAGCTCGTGCAACGTTGGTAGCCCAGGCGCGGGCGTTGAAGTTATCACCGGATGGATTGAGAGGGGAATCGGGGTCATTGCTCCCAAACAAAGGCTTGCTTCTGAGGTCGTCTGAACTCTCTCGTGAAAACTTGCGAGCGAGCTGCTTGATTTCCGAGTTTGTTCGGTCTTCGGGTTCAGGGCTATGCTGAATATCTCGCTCAGTATCGCTGCTGAGGTTTGTCAATGGACCGTGACGGCCTTGGACACTCGGTACGCCCATGGTCAGAGTTTTGATTCTTTCTTCCTTCACGTCTTGTGTAGCCGCGATGAAACTGACATAGCCGATTGAATCATGATATAACACTAAATAGGGGTAACGTGACACCGCTGACGGTGATAATACCGAAAGAGTCATTCGATTCGGGTCACAATTTCGGACAATGAATTGGTCTCAGCCACCTCGGCCGAGAAGCAATTGTGCGTGGATCTCCCAATTGTCCGGCCCGTTTGGGGAAATCACCGGTGTCTCGGCCGAACCCGCGGAGGCGGGGATACGTTGCACGCTCCGCTTCCGGACGGGGCAGGGGACATAATCCCATCGGTAGGCACGGCATCTCGTATGCACTTGTGAGCGGGCCGCTCCTGGCTAGGAAGAGATGATCCAGGGCCTAGCCTACCGGGTTGAATGGCTCAACACCACCTACGAGCTAGTACCTTATCTATGCGCTGCCCTACGCTTAGTGTTGACAATTACCACAGACAAATGATATATGCTTATAAGAACGCGGCGTGATGTAATAGAAAATTCCAATTCGATCAGCTCTTGGCACGGCTCCACTTCCTGTCCAAACACCTTCCGAAAAGCGTACCTCGTATCAGTCTCTCGGTCGTTTTGGTAGCAGCATGTACCTTGGCGGAACAGCAACGCATTTAGGCTGACGTCTTGATAAACCCAGTAACAGGCGAGTCTAGACCACGCCACCCAATAATAAAGCCCACGATACGCCTTCCTTTGTCGCTGGCTTCCAAGTCAATCTGATCTTCCGGGACACAGGAGCCGAACACCAATGTGAGATGACTGGGGGCTGCGAGAGGGTGGTAAGCACAAACGTACGAGAACCATGACAGTGCGCAGTGTGCCTCGAAGAGTGCATCCTCTTAGCTCTCAGCCGCATGTAGGGCTTCTGGGAGGCGTAAGATTACGAGATTAAAGAGGCTACATCTGACGCTTCAACTGTAGAATGGTGCCGTGCTTGCCAGTGACACAATACATAGATATGCCCGCAACCCTTGCTCGCTGAATTGACCAAGAGTTGTTGCTGAAACATTTATGTATTTAGCACTGGCACTTATTGAATTGATTTCCAGTCACACCACCTATCTCCGAACATCACCAACGGAGGGAAATTAATTCTGCAAAAGGTTCACGGTTGGTGCTACCCTAGCAATTGTGCCCTCGGGAAGAATGAAGTCAATCTGACGGACCTTGGCCGGACAGTTTTGCGCAAAGCCGAGCCTATTTGCTACATTGTCCGAACGGTATTCTCCGCTATCCCCGCATGCAATGGCCACCTCTGAGAAGCAGCGCGAGACTGGATCCAAGCCGGGACTTGGCGAAACCAAGTCGGCCAGTCGGTCTCGGTCGGCGTGTGATGCATGTCGCCGCTCCAAGATCAGATGCTCTGGGGGTAATCCTTGCTCTACATGCCGCTGGTCTCAGACGTGCTGCCATTACACTCCGGGCCGCAGACTTGGTAGACCAAAGGGGAGTAAGAACAAACGCACACTGTTACAGCAAGACGCTGGAGGCGTCGATGATGATCGGCAGGATTGTGCCGTCTTGAATAACATTGATCCCGTGCTTTGGGTTGCTGACGGCCAACAACTGCCACTTGACGCCAACTACTTCGGTCTGGACATGGATCACGGGTGTGACAGCATCAGTCGCTTTCTCTCCGTCAACGGCTTTTTGAACCCCACCGACTGTCTTGGCAACGAAACCTATAATTTTGTTGATTCAACATTGAGTCTCACAGACCCAACGTCTCTCAACGCCGATCCTTCAGGCCCAGGTCAAATGGATCACGGTCAGCGCGACGACACTGAAAGACAGTCTCTCTCCGGAAGAGGCCTTGACTTGGACAGTGATAATTGCCCAGGGTCTTCTCCTTCGTCAGGCTCAGTCTCACAAACAGCTCCAGGCTGTTCCTGTCTTCCACAACTGGCCAAATTACTTTATCAGCTTGAAGGTTTACGTTATCCAGAGGGACCGAACTCAACTGGTATTTCTGTGGATTCGTTACTGCGAGGTTTCCAGACCGCAGAGATGTCGTGGAAGGGCTTCATGCAATGCAGTGCGCACAAGTCCCAAGACGACCACAAGGCCGCACTCCTTCTTTTTGCAATAAGCATCCGAAAGGTGCTCACGAAAACCATTTCCGCCAACATCCAGACTATCAATGAACCCTCTGGTGAGCTGGCCGTCTCGATAGGGACAATCAAGTTGACAGGTGAGGCGAGAAGCGAGATACTCAATCTTGCTACTGGTCGGGCGATGCGGGATATCGTTGCCGCGTTGCAACACGTGAGGGTATGCACCAATAGATCTGTCACTGCGACGGGAAATGACATGGACTGCAGCTCGCAGTTTCATAGTATGGCCAAAGCCTCGGATATGGTGGATAGTAAGGTTGGTATCGCTCAGAGAGGGCTGCCTCCCATTCACACCCTAACCCAACCCAGGAAGGAGACCATTTTGTCCCTTCTGGAAATATTAGAGAAAAGTATAGAAGGACTGGAATAACATATTCAGGATAAGTTTACTTCTAGTTGAGGAGCACAAATACCAGTATGTTATACTTCACTGCTACGTCACTGCAAATATGTTTCGCGTTTTGTTATAAATCCGTAGTTTGTAGTCGTCACGGATCGACGCTTGGCGATGCAAGCCATGGATCATGTCCTACGATAGGCGACCCTCCAACACACAACTGATATGCACGACATGTAGGCTGTCAATTGGGTCTGATTTAGAAGCTAGCAGGGGTGTCAAAAGTTCCGTTTAAATGCTGAGTGCCACTACCGATGCCGAGGCTGCAACTGCAGATCCGTCTTGGCGCCCGATCACCTCGATCCAAGAAGATCACAGCATCTGCTCTCCGCTTTCATACATGACATTCGGCTATCTTATCGGTTAGGGAATCTGTGTCTCACATCTGATCCTCCTTTCGATCGCCATCATATTCACTCAATGAGAATGGTTAGTGATACCTCATCTTCAACTCCTCGACAGCTTTGATCAACCGTTGGGCTCTGTCCGTGTATTTTTTCTGACACTCCTCTTGAAGTTGAAAGGTGCGCTGAAACTTGTCAACCATAAAAGGTTTCAGCACCGTCTTCTTTGCTGTAGTGTAGTCATAAATAACGGTATCGTCGATGCACCGTGCTGCCACACGGCGATGTTGCTCAGACAGAATCCACGCCTCCATTTTCAAGGACGTTGATTCATACGTCGGTTTTTCAAGTAGTTTGTAGATGACAGTAATGTGGTCGGGGAATACCAAGGGCTGGTCATGGTAAGTTGTACGTCATTTTGCTTTTGAGTCTAGGAACTTACAAATTTGTATTCTGTCGTGATGCTTCTGAGGATAAGACCGAGACTTCGTGGAGTTGGTAGTTCATCCCATTGTGGTTTTTCTTCGGGTGTGGCGTCTTCGCTGTGTTGACGGATGAAGTGGACTCGGCCAGTTTCAACATATCGGTTGTACATGACGTTATTGACGTGTCCTACTCTGCATTAGACAAGAATAATCGCGAGAAATATCTCATACCCTGCCAAAGTTAGCCAAGATATACAGAGTCATCACAAGTGATAACTTGCCATGCTGTCCTAGGTTATAGTCAGTAATGCACCCAATGGATGTAGCAGGCTACTCACCATATCACCCCAGAGCAGCTGATGATTGTCTAGCCCACGCCATTTCTTCTCGGTAGGGAATCCCTGTTGACCCGCCAAAAGCTCCAACCAATTGCTTTGAGAGAAGTCAATCAACTGCTTCGCTTGCTGTACACATTCACCAGGATGTCTTTCATCCGCCAATTCCTTCAACTGAGTCTGTAGATCAGCAAACCATCGCGAAGTAAGTGGGGTGTGATTAGTCGGCCGAGCTTGGCCGGACGAGTACGATCGAGACTGAAATGCGCAAGATCTTGCAGCAAGACCAATTGATCGCTGCAGTAGACGCATATGAGACAGAGACATGGTGCTGTTGCGGGCGCTGGGGTAGGATTGCAGAAGTTATGGCGAGAACTAACGACGGATAAATCCCCCGACGATCGGCCTCGGTAGTCGGGCACAGTTCGGAGTTTGAACCTCCGCCAGCCGAGCAAGCGAACGGGCGGACATCCAAGTATTCTTTTCTCTTTTAGCAAGAATCAACGAATATTTAGAGTCCATCATAAACAACTCTTGATCGAATTTCTCTCATTCATCAAAGCCCTTGCTCTGATACTTTATCTCTGTCTCGGCTTGAGTCTTGGTTGAAATTGTCACATATTGTTATCCGAATCTTATCCCTCGGCCCGGGGCCGTTCCGAGCCTAGAAGCTGAGCGAATGACGCAGTGGCTACCCTACATTAGAAATTGTACAGGTACCAGACGATTTCTTCGTAGTTTTCTCGTAAATATCGTTGTAGAATAATACTTACTCCAACAATTCAATCTGCTTGCCACTACGGCTGGATGTTTATTTTGAGAGACTCGCCATAGATTCTTGGGGCCTCGCAACCGCTTGATTGAGGTTTTCGGTCACAATTTACAGTTGTGAAATTCATTGACTACCAACAACGCGCCAGCAGTCAAACGAACAAATGCAAAATCTGTCACGGGATTTTTTTTCATGCTCTGGCTTCTTTTCGCTTATCGTCACAGAAGATCATACCAATCAAAAGCGCCCAGTACCTAAGTTACTCAACTCCCTTGTTTGCAATGCCTGTTTTAGCCCATCATTCAGTTTTCACTGCTCCGTGCTAAATACGAGGTATTGGTGCCGTAGTGAGGGGCTAGAGTAACTCTGGAAATTAATCATCAAGGGTCCTGAGGGGTAGTAGCGCTTGGGTATAATAACGCGATATATAGATGTTTAGTTTAGGGGTCTAGATAAGTCAGAAGTCATGACTTGTCAGAATGCGACGTTGTCATGAATTTCTGATATTTGCTAGGGTAGGTATAACGGCGCCCATATCAATAGCAATAAGCAAAACGACATCTTGAACGGAAGAACGTCAAGGGGATACTTGGCTCCGGATATAATGCAGCGACCCTTTCAGCTCACTCGCAAAACAAAGCAACAGACGGAAGAAATTTATCTTTTCGACGCACAGTTACCCAATTAAAGTCGGGACGCTATCGGACGATCTTGGCATTAATCCATGATCACATCCCAACCGAGCGATTGAATCGCGTCATATCCATGTCCAAAGCAACGTCTACGGGAGCTAAGACTCCTCTCGGTGTAAAAGCGACTGGCTAGAATCAAAGTTGTCCCTTTTTGGAGCGAACTTTGGGCCCGTCCTTCAGGTACGCGCCGTCTTAGTCGCATTTTAGCCCCTGGCCAAGGCTTGGCAGAGTTCAAAATGGGGTTAGGCGGTGTCAGGTGCTGATAAGTCCCACTACAACAGGGGAGAACGGTGGATTGGGAGCAGTAAGTTTTCCAGCCATATTTCCATCCATACAACTAGGGTTATTGGGTTCTAAACATAGAATCCGAAAAAGCTAATAGAGGCAGCCCGCTTGAAACATAAAACCCTCGCCCGTTCTGCGTTTGGTTTGGATGACGGACAGGCCACTCCCTCTCTGCACTCGTTTCTCGAGCATTCCTTCGTTTTTTCATTAGTCTAGTTCGATACAATCTTTTGTTTCATTCAGTCGTTTCTTTGCTATTCGCCGTCGGTTATCTCTAATCACCAGTTAATTAATTAATCCGGTAATCATCAACTCGACAGCCCACGAAAAACACTCATTACAACACCGACACTCTTTATAACTAAAATGGTTCATCCTCAACTTCTGGCTCTAGCAGCCCTTTTAATTTCTCCCCTCACTTCTGCCGCTCTCACCGAATGCCCGTCGAAAGAAGCACGCTGGACGTCAAAGGCTGGTGACGACTACGCCATCTGCAAGAACACCGACTACAGAAACGGTGGTGCTAGTCTCAAGGTCGTCAAGCAGGTCAGAGACACCAACGCCTGCGCTCAAATCTGCAACCAGGACCCACGATGTATTAAGGCTGTGTACGACAAGAAAGGTCGCATCTGCCACGTCAAGGACAATGCCAACGAAGCCAGGATGGACTGGGCCGTGGACAAGAACTTTGATACTATTCGAGTCCAAAATGTGAACGAGGGTGCCTTTATCTCCGTTTGCCCTGCTCCTACTGCCAACTACCGGGCCAAGAGCGGCAAGACCTTCAATGTTTGCCACAATACTGACTACGTTGGTGCGACTGCCAAGCAGATCAAGGGCGTTGCCAATCTCGCTGCCTGCGCTGATCTCTGCTCTACCACCAAGGACTGCAAGAAGGCTGTGTTTGACAAGCAGGAGAATGTCTGCCACATCAAGGCTGCCGAGCCCAAGGCCTCTCTCTTCTGGGTCCAGAGCAAGAGATTCAGCGTCGTCCATGTTCCCACCGTCTCTAAGCCTGCCACTCAAGGTCAATGGTCTGATATCTTCCGCCTGCCCGTCATTCCTGTCGCTGCCTATGTTGTTCCTCAATACCCCCAGGCTCAGCAGGTCCTATTCTTTTCGTCTTGGGGTGCTGATGCTTTTGGCGGCGCCTCTGGTAGAACTCAATTTGGAGCCATGGATCTTCCCACTGGAAAGATTGGAACCCGAGAAGTTGCCGATACTCATCACGATATGTTCTGTCCTGGTATGAGTCAGCTTGGCGATGGCCGTATCATCATCCAAGGTGGCTCTGACGCCGAAGCTGTCTCTCTCTACAACCCCAAGACCAACACTTTCACCCGTGGTCCCGATATGAAGATGGCCCGCGGTTACCAGTCTTCCACTATTCTCTCAGATGGCAGAGTCTTCACCATCGGCGGAGCTTACTCGGGTCGTCGTGAGGGAAAGAACGGCGAGGTCTACGACCCCAAGACTAACAAGTGGACCATGCTGAACGGCGCCGACGTCAAGCCTATGCTTACCCAGGACCGCGAGGGCATCTGGCGTGAGGACAACCACGCTTGGCTCTTTGGCTGGAAGCGAGGCAGTGTCTTCCAGGCCGGCCCCAGCAAGGATCAGCACTGGTACAGCACAAAGAATGGCGGTGGTGTGCGCAAGTCCGGCACCAGAGACACTGTCAACGCCATGTGTGGCATCTTTGTCATGTACGATGCTGTTGCTGGTAAGATTCTGTCCGCTGGCGGTGCTCCCGACTACACCAACAGCAACGCCAACAACCACGCTCACATCACCACACTCGGGGAGCCTTACAAGCCTGCTTCCGTCAAGCGTGTTGCTGATATGGCTTTCCCTCGCGGCTTTGGCAATGCTGTCGTCCTGCCTGATGGAACTGTCCTCGTGACAGGCGGTCAGCGCAAGTCGCTTGTCTTCACCAATACCGACGGTATCCTGATTCCCGAGCTGTTCAACCCCGCTACCAACAAGTGGACGCAGCTTGCTCCTCACGCAGTCCCCCGTAACTACCACTCCGTGTCTATTCTTCTTCCCGATGCCACTGTCTTCATCGGTGGCGGTGGACTCTGCTACGTCGCCAAGATTGGTGGCTCATCTGCAGGCTGTGACAAGACTGTCGACCACGCTGACGGAGAGATCTTCACTCCTCCTTACCTCTTCAACAAGGACGGCTCTGTCGCTACTCGTCCTGTCATCTCGAACCTAGCCCAGAAGTCAGTCAAGCCTGGCAATACCCTCAAGTTTAAGGTCACTGGCACTTCAGGCAAGGTTAAGATGTCTCTTGTCCGCATGGGAAGTGCTACTCACTCTGTCAATACTGACCAGCGACGTGTCCCTCTTACCAACTTTTCGGTAAAGGGTAACGATTACACTGTGAAGCTCCCCACCGACTATGGTGTGCTTCTTCCAGGTTACTACTACCTTTTCGTCATGACACCTGAGGGTGTTCCTAGCATGTCCAAGACGGTTCACGTCACATCCTGAGTCATGTTCATGGTCTTGTTTTTATATCTACTAGACTAGATATATTCAATGACACCCAACTTGTTTGGTCTTCGCTTGACTTTCGCTGCATTGTGAATTTGATATGTTTACCGTTAGGTTCTGAAACCATCTACACATCATTATCGTGCTTTTTATTTGATCTGTATGGCTCAACCTTGTAATTTCATTGATGGTCCATTTTGACAGAGGTTTTGGAGGAAGACCCAAGCTAACTGAGTCGTGCAACAGACCAACAAGGCGTTGGGGCCTCCTTGGTAACGCTCTCGGCCACCTATAGGCATACCTGATCTAAAGTAGTTAAGGGCCATGCGTAGTCGCTCTCCGGCAACAGTCTCATTGGTGAGATGTTTTACCAAGCAGCCATTATCCCTGGGGCTCTATTCGCGATCTGTGGTCGCGGTGCATTGGAAGTATTCGTAATCTTTTTGAGTCGAATCATCAATATCCAGGCTGTGCTTAAAATCTTAATAAGTCGAACAAGGCTTCCAAATTACCTCTAAATTATTTAAAAGACAGTGATGCATCATGTTGTATCATTTACCACAGCCTTAATCTTGTCTAGGCTGTGAATAACTTCTGCACATGATTGGTATCTATGTAGTTGCCCTGCTAGCATAACGACAGATGTGCCACATTTTTCAGCTTCAGAGAGAAAACCTATCATAATTGAAAACTCTCGACGATCCTTTAACACTATTGCCAATATTTGCTTTCTAAATGTTAGATAATGTCCGAGTGTCTCTACTCATGTGATGATACAACACGCCACAATTTTCAGCTTTACAAGGAAAGCCAATTACAAATCAAGCTCAACCACCCTCTTATCACACTATCGCTTTCTTCTGATAACACCGTAAGCAGAAGTCCAACTACCGGTTCATGTCATTATCAACATGGTTAGCTTGTTACAAGTAGGTTCTGGGCCAGGGAGTTTGTATTAAATCTCCTTATACCTTGTCTTGCGACGTTTTCCTCTTCACAATTATTATTTATACACTGACAAATTGAAGAACCCCGAAAACTACACTTGTTACCAACCATTATGCATTTCATATTCTTCCTTGTAGGAATCTGCGTCCTTGTGACGGGGCAAATTGTGGATCCATACCCAGTGTCTAATTGTAACAATGCCCTGGCTGGTACCGCACTTCAGTGTCCCAATCAGCCTGGATGTTGTTCCGGAGGAGCAGCATGTTGCGCTGGAGGCTGCTGCCCCTTGTCAGCAGTTTGTATCAAGAGCGGCACTTCAGATGAAGCATGCTGCGATGCGTTAGACAAGTCCCTATGTGGAACGGTTGCAACAGACGTGGTAAGTCTCCATTTCTTACAATGACTTGAAATACCAGTCATAGGCCTATACCTCTAGTACCAGTCTATATAGACTCCATGGCTACTTTGAACAACGGCTGACTTTCCCTTTTCTATCAGGCTCCTTCCTGCCCATCCGCGGTCGGTTTCCACGCATCTAAACTCTGTGTCGGCGTGGATGATAGCTGGTACTGTGCATGGAATGCGGCATGTAACCTTGCAGGAGGAGGTTGCTTTGGTGGCGGGGCCGCGAGAGGCGACTGTGGTGCATCCGCAGCAGAATCACAGACCTCGATAGATGATTTCACAACATCAAGCGACGACTTTACAACAACAGCGGATGCAATCTTTCCCACAGGCTCGACAGACACTCTAACTGATACGTCAACGTCAACGTCAACATCTAATCCGGTTTCAACGACTAGCAACTCGGCAGCATCTAGCAATGGTCTCTCAGTAATGTTCTTTCTTATAATTGTAATTTCAATCGGAGTCTAGGTAGGAGTTTGAGCCCAATATTCACTTTATATTATATCTTTAAGAGAATCTTGGGTTTGACTTTGGTGGTAGATGGGAGCGATAGTATTAGCTTAAAAGATACTTAGTGAAGTAGATTGAATAAGCTAAATGTTTGAGGATAAGTACTACTTATATTGGCGCTCTGATAGATCTACTTCATTAGGCATATCCTATATAGCATGTAACTCGTACAACCCTCAAATTGACCTTGCCCATGCAAATGCGCACTTAAAACACAATCCATAGCAATGACGATTTATTCTTTTTCACCCAATATACTATCTTGCTATGTCTGGTGAGGCATACACTTTATTCCTTCCCTACTCTCCTCCCACGAAATGCCCCTGTCGACCGCCCATTCTGAACATACACCCTCTGGTCCAAAAGCCGAATAATTCTGTTTCTATCTTCAGCAGGTGGTCGGTCTTGCTCGGAAAGGGAGGCAATCGCGTCCTCTTCTAGGCCAACCGCTTCCTTACGGCGATGTTGGTCATGAAGAACTAGTGCAAGTCTGTACCGTGCACGAGCCAGATCTGGCTTACCGAAGCCTGATTCGGATCCATACTCGACGGCTTTACGGAGGTACTCCCTACGAGAATCAGCTTGGGGTAGTCGAGAGGGATATAGAACACACTCTGCATCTTCTGGGCGGTCTAGGTAGAAGTAAACTGTCCCGATCCAATACTCTGTTGTAAGCACGTCAGGGTTGTTCTCCTCGAGGAGCTTCGATCGTATCGTAAGCACATCCGTGAGCTTCGCCAATGCTTCTTGAAGTTGATCTGCCGCGATGAGTGCGTATGCCCATTGCATCTCGAATCGTACTGTCTCGAGATGCTTGTGACCAAGTTCTGCTTTACAGAGATCGAAAGATTTGCTGCCCAACTTCAGTGCCTCGTCAATCTCACCCTGGCCCAAACGGACGACTAATAAATCGGCATACTGAAGGGAAAACCTGAAGCGAAGAGTAGTCTCATCACCAAGAGTCCGGTAAAGCGACAGAGACTTGCTCATCAGCCGGTCAGCTTCTTCGAACTGTTCCATATCCGCGTAAAAATACCCAAGATCATTCCAGGCTCTGCCGACATCTACATGCTGCTCGATGGTAGCGGTCCCAGGGGGGAGTGCCTTGAGAAGATTCTCCCTTCTGCTGACTACGCGGTTCATACGTGACATAACGGCGGCCCGGTTATCCGCATCTTGGTGAGCGTCGAAGAAACTGAGCCAATTCTCTATACTAGCGAGGATGGGATCAGGCTCATCGTCTTTGTCCAAGTTCCTGGCTATCTTCTCGCCGAGAAGGAGAACAGGCAGTGCGATGCGGTTCAGATGTTGCTCCCAGAGGAAACTCGCCGCGTCGCTCAACAGGCCTGCGAACTCCATGTTGTCTGCGATGGGCGGGTCGGACTTCTCGAAAGATGCATGTAGCGCTAGAACCTGGGGCATGAATCTCTTCCAGATGGGGTCGTTTTGCGGTGTGCGACTGGTCATATCACGGCGCGGGAAGGCTTTCCGAGTTAGCCGAAGAGCTCTCGAGAACATGATGTTGCGTCTATCAAGGTCTGTATCCATATGTAACATAAGAGCAAGACGGAGTGAACGGTGAATCCTTATACTTGGGCCGTCGGATGTGAGGTTTCTTTCTACCAGGTTCCGACGGATTAATGGAGATATCAAGACCATTAATCTTGCTGATGTCAGTACTATAGATGTAGTCAGAGGACAAGAGGTACTTACTTGAACGCGTCAAAGCCTGATGTCTCATCAGGAGACAACTCATCCAGTGCTCCTCTCAACAAGTCCTCTGGAATAGAGTCCGGGTTCAAAAAGGCCAGGACATCGAGTAAGTCTCTGGAGGCCATTGCGTTCTTTCTGAGGCTATCTAATGCAGTATCCCAGACAGTACCCAACGTTCGCTCATATTGCATTCTTGATATGTTGGAGCTGTTGGACCAAATCTCGGCCGTCGCCCGTCTCGACTGGAATGTGCGGAGTACTTCATCCAAAGATATGTGAGATGCAACACAGTAGCCAGTGTAATGGCTGATAGCAAGAGGAGAGCCCCCTAGTTCCTCCGACAGCTCTTCGGCCTTGGCAGCACAAGTTGGATCACTCGAATCGAGATGCATCTGGCGTAGCACCAGGTTTTTTCCTTCTTCTACCGTCAAAGATCGGATTCTTACCTGCTTGGTACTAAATTCATCAAAGGACGGCCGCTGGGATGTAATGACAATGTTTCCTTTAGAGCACCGTGGCCAGTATGGATGAAGAGTTGAGACATGCTGGACATTGTCAAACACAGCCAGCCACCGACTGCCTTGAAAATTATTAGCAGTTAGGAGGAAGAGGCTAAGATCACTCACTAGTCGTTTCAAGCCATTTCTTTGCAAGATCAACATCCTTCTGCTCACTCTCTCCACTTTGCTTTAAGCCTAAAGCTTTTACAACAGCCGTGAGAGACTGACGCAATTCAACTTCCGTCTCAGACTTGATCCAAAACAGATGCGTATACGATCCTTTGAATCTATAAGCGTATTCCAATGCAATCTGAGTCTTCCCCACGCCACCCATTCCATACAACGTGACAGAGCGTAGAGAGTCGCTCTCGTTCGCTTGAGGAAGCTGTAAAGATTCGCTGATGTCTTTCAGGATGTCTTCTCTACCGGTAAACATGAGGTTTCGGGGAAATGGCAATGTAGACACAAGGTGACCGACGGCAGAGTGATCTGTGTCGTAATCGTTTGAGCTGCTTTGCGAGAGCTTGACAAGAATATCATCTTGCCACTTCTTGTTTGCTTTCATACTGGCTAGCTCAGCCTCGGCTCTGAAGTCGTCCGTGTGTTCCTGTAAGTTTTGGCTGATCTTGTCAAAGTCTTTGTCTATTGAGGAGAAAGAAAGACGAATGACGTTCCCTGCAGGATGAGTAAGCTTGATAAGGATTAGAAAGGAATCAAATACCTATCATGCTGCGAGTGAGGAATTCGGCGCTGGATAAGCAGAAATCGATAAAGTCATCGTATATAGAGTACATCGCACGTCTCAGTTGAGTTGTAGGATGTAAATCGAGATATGTCTCAAATCTCGGCATACCTCGTGTGAGTTGATCGAGCATTTGTGTAATCTTGTCGAGAGTCTCGCGATGGCGCATGGTTACCTGTTATTGTTTAGCCAGTTGTTACTTTCGGAGCATGCAACCAAAAGAACCTTGACAAGAAAAAGAATGCTTCCCCAGAGAAGCTGAACCGACTCGGGACCGGCTTGTGCAATGCAAGTCAAGGCCTGCGAGAAGGACTCAATAGATGCCAAGGTAGGTTCCAACGTTTTGACGCCAGAGACAAGGCCCTGGCGACTATACTCGGAGTCGAGATATGCGATGGTACTAGGAAGATCGTCATTGTCACAGAGTTCGAGGAGAAGTTGAGCTTTCTTGGTATTGAGTTTACCAAAATGGCGTCTGATCCCTCGCCTCCATTGTACAGCGTGTAAATCCTGTTCTTTGCCGATGTTTGCTGGCGAAGAAAATACGATTGCTGCAAGGCGATTGCTAGCTACAATGTCCACTTTATCCTGATCATCAAGCTCTATGTGCTGTTCTGCAACAGTCCCTTCAATGTCTTTTGGGCTCCTTTTTGGAGGGCGCAGACAGTTACAGCAGAACATGATATGAAAAAGATGCAGGTTAGACCAATTACATGCAGATCGGTAAGACAATATCTGGGGATAGTTTGATTGAAAGTCTAAATTAATAGCCAAAGGACGAGGTACCTCATGCACTGTAATTCTTTTGCGGGTGCTGGACATGGTACATGTAAAGTAACCTAAAGGCCGAGAAAGAGGGGGATGCCAGGAGACCCTCAAAAGTGCGGCTCTGGTACATGTCTTGGACCGATAAGTACGATTAGCATGCACGGCGTTGCACACACATCTTATGCAGTGAGACAGACTACTCTCTCCAGCCTTGTGGCATTCTAACCATAAATTGATGCTTATCTGCGGCTACATGCATACGTTAAATGGATCCATCTGTGAACTTGGCAGTGATACACACTCTACGGATATCACATTTTCCCATCCCATTCACATCGACCAAGCAGCAGGTGCTACAAAATCTTGTTGTGTGGCGTTGTTTGTAAGCATAGTCTAATCAAATATAGCCAATCCGTGAGCTCTTTCTGGCAGTAGACATTCAGTCTGTAATCTTCAGCCGCACCCAACGCGTCATAGTACGTAAGATACGGCTTCAATCTATGGTTCAAAACTAGATGTGATGCTTTGATCCTTTCTGTTGTTTCTATGTGGGTTCGACTGTCGGGAAAGTCCATAAATAGAGCACCATAGCCCACAAGGCAGAGTCATCTCCCCCAGCCAAACACTTCAACCAGATCATTCCTACAAACTCTCATAACTAAGTAAGACCCTTCGGTAACTCAGACAAGATGGACATAGCCAGCTGACTGCGTACTAAAGTCCTTGAGATCTATTAAAATCATGCCCGAGACCTACCAGCAGGAAGAGTTCAAGCCTGACCAGGAGGAGCTGGAGCAGCCCTGGAAGGCAGTTATCGTTGAGGAAGGAGATACCGGCTCTGAGGAGTTAGTTAGTAGTCAAACCGTTTATGCTGAAGCGTGTGATCCCAGCTTGGCTGGATAGAGTAGCTGTCAGTATGGGTGGGAGTTCTGCCGAAACTCCCTGACTTCAGTACTTGTGCGGCAATGTGGTTACTTGTTTTGGAAATAATGAAAGAATCGCTCAGTTTCTACTATTTCGCGTAAGTAGAACCTGATGCGGTTGTGGAAAAGCTGGTGGACTGGATTGTAGGTTCATTTAACGTGCGAACTTCATGCTGCAACAAGCCAGCAATATTGATATCAATGGAAATCCGTCGCTCTCCCACTTATAGAAAGGTTTCATGAAGTATATAAACAGGCGTTTGCCCAGAAAAACCCCGTCTGAACCAGACAACCTCCTGCACCATGGCTACTGTACCTCCTGTCAACCAACTCGTCAGCTTGCAGTATTTCAAATGGGAAGACAAATTCAACAAGCAAAAACCCTACTCCCTACTGATGGAAACTCCAAAGAATTTCCCTAAAGCTAACCATACGCGCGAGTCGGGACCGAAGGAGAAGATAGAAGATATTCGTGGTCGCGAGAGAAGCTTCACACTCGATGAGCACGGCTTCGCTGTTCGACCACAGAATCTGCCAGCCATCACCTTCAACCGCAAGCAAGTGGAGGAGCAATATCTTCCCCTCGCCCGACAGCTCCTCCATGATGAATGTGGCAAGGATGCCGAGATATTCATCTTTGATTGGCGGGCAGGTTTATTGCGCCATTGACTCATTTGTCGCTGACATGCATATAGCTTCGATCGAGCGATGAGGGTAGAACGAGCTACGATAAGGCGGAACATGTGAATCTTGCCGACCCAGAGCTAATTCTACGCCCGGCTGATGTTGTACACGTGGGTAAGTAATGTTGGCTAGCTAGGCTTTTTGTTACTGTGGCTTACAGTGGGTGTACATCAGACCAGACGCCAAATGCAGTGAAACGTCGCGTCCAACACCACATCCCTGACCGAGCGGGGGAGCTACTTGGCCAAAAGAGAATCCGAATCATCAAGTTAGTAATCCAAAGCCTGGTTGTGCTGATGACCTGCTAATCGTACTCATTGCCAGTGTCTGGAGGCCAATATCTCCCGTCGTGGAAAATTACCCGCTGGCTTGTTGCGATGGGAGCAGTGTTCACCTAGAGGATATGGTGGCTGTTGACACGGTCCGCAAGTCCTTTGTTGGCGAAAGCTGGCACGTCATGCATCGAAATTACTATCGCTGGTACTACCTCAACAGACAGACCAAGAACGAGGCTCTACTGATCAAGATGGCCGATTCTAATGAGAATGTGGCGGCAAGATGTGAGCAGTCCCGAGATATTGCACTTTCAGTCTTTGAGCTGACCGATTTGGGATAGACTGTCCTCATACCTCATTCAAGATCGACAAGGTGCCAGACTGTACCCCCTCTAGAGAGAGCATTGAAGTCAGAGCCATCGTGTTTACTTGAGCAAGTACAGAATCAGGCTGAGCATTGTGGCATTCTCATTCGCTGTAATTTCCCAGACCGCTGCATCTCGCCTGATGTGAATAATGTAGGGAGACATGATATCACAATGCGTTCCTTTGTGGTACATACATTCGGTCTAGAAGAATAGCGGGGAAACGAACACTTCTGTATAGCGATAGGTCATTACAATTCCTGTATTCAGGGCGCAAAAGATGCTTCTTAACGGACATGGAGTCGAGTTATTCCATTCCGAGGCACTCTGACTACGTAGAGATCATTGGTGACACACAAACGGTGAGGTTTCTTCTGAGAACATCATTTGTTTGCCGTTTGAATGGCATCAGATTGAACTTCTGATTGATGACAAATAGCAACAGCATAAAAGCTTTAACAACATGGCGCCATCCACTGCCGAAATGTCCGCTGATCACAAAGGCCACCAATCCCTATATTTTCGGTCAAGATTACACGGCATGGCCATGATCCTCTTTAGCCTGGGGATTTTCCCCTGTCTATGGCTATGTTGGGGCACTCCGCAAATGTCAAGTCTATCAAGGTTCTGGGCCGAAACGCCCCTGTCGATTGAAGGGCGCGTAGATCAGATCTTGAAACGCGCACCATTATTCGGTAAATATAAACCCTTCACTGGGTCGTACTTCGACCTTGCTGATATCATTCCATCAGACGGACATAATGATCTGGCATATTATATCCGCTGGGCGCATAGCAATCATATCTATCTTGAAAATTTCACTGCTCCTTTCGAGGCCGGCACTCTAAAAGGAGAAGTCGACATCGCTAGACTACGACGTGGCCGAGTGGGAGGAACATTCTGGTCCGTGTTTGCCGATTGCCCGAAGGGTGTATACTCGTCTCATTATCACTTCAAAGGTACGCTATATGGAATTTCAAGGTGGATGTTACTGACGTTTGTAGCTATCGCAACAACTGACAGTGCAGTCGATGTTGTGCACAGACTGTTCGAGAAATATCCCTCTGTCTTTGGATCACCTCAGAACAGTTCAGATGCAATGAAGATCTTCAAGTCCGATCGCATCGTCTCGCCTCTTGGGCTAGAAGGCCTTCATCTCATTGGAGACTCGTTCACAAAGTTACGAGACTACCACGCCCGAGGTGTTCGCTACGCGACTCTCACGCACAATTGCAACAATGCATTCGCAGATTCTGCCTTGCGCGAACTACCAGAAGGGGGCACCGCTCCAGCTAAGCCTCGATGGGGCGGCGTCAGTCCAGCGGGACAAAATCTCGTGGAGGAGATGAATCGGTTGGGTATTTTGGTTGATTTAAGTCATACGTCAGCCGCTACTATGCGCAGTGTCTTGGGACGTCACTCAAGTGATAAGAACCCCTGGTCAGGTAGTCTCGCACCTCCGATATTCAGTCACAGCTGTGCATTTGCGCTCTGCCCTCACCCAAGGAATGTGCCAGATGATGTCCTGCATCTTTTGGCTGCACGACGCGGAATAGTTATGGTTACATTCTCACCTGACTTTGTGAGCTGCCGATGGCCAGACGGTAAACCGGTAGAGGGAAAACTACCAGAGCGTTACGAACCTGATTTAACTATATCACAAGTAGTTCACCACATAAAATATATTGGCGATCTCATTGGATACGAGCACGTTGGAATAGGCAGCGATTTCGATGGAGTCCCTTCGACTCTACAGGGTTTAGAGGATGTCTCCAAGTTCCCTGATCTGGTGGCCGAGATGCTACGGCAGGGCATCGAGGATAAGGTTGCCGAGGGTATAGTTGGTGCGAACTTGCTGAGGGTGTGGAAGGAGGTCGATGATGTAGCAGCGCGTTTACAGGCTGAGGGTAAAAGGCAAGCTGAAGATAATCTACCTTGGCTTGAGGATCCATGGAAGTAGGCAACATAGCTCTACTTGGAGCATTCTGATGATTCGGGAAGGATGTGTCCAAATTCAGGTGTGTAGGTAAAATGACTGGTGTATACTATAAGAATCAACACTATCTAACCACCACGCCTAGGGTTAATAATAGCCTCAATGCAGTTATCCCGGACCCATCCACCTAGCTTCTTATCCTTGCTAGAGCCATTGCAAGAATCGATCGAAAGTTGAAAATACCGCATGCACTCATCGTAATTAGCCTTCCATAGGCAATTCTTCCTGACTGAGAAATCAAGCTGGAAGTGATATCCAGTTGAGGGCACTTTCTTTCCCTCAAGCCTATCATTAGACCAATAATAACCATTATTCTTATTCTTAGCGACTATATCGCGGCAGAATGACTGAGCAGCGTATGTGATGGCGTTGGGGTTTGAATCCTGGCCACTCTTGTTGCAGCGGAGAATATTTTCAGAGAACTTTGGACCAGGCAGGGTAGGGCTGGGGCTGGGGCTCGGTTTGCTAGTGGTCTTGGTGTTGACCCAAGAGTCGCATCGTGAGTGGGTTACACATCCTTGCCCTTGTCCATGACCACCACCTACACCTTGGTTACACATCGTCTCGGTGACTGTCTTGGTACACGAACTGCCATCAGGAGTCGAGATGGTAGGGGACAAACGGTCGGTGAGAGTTGGAGCGTCCGTTAACCAACCAGGACGTTGACCGATCGTGGGACCTGTCTTCTTGCTCGAAGACGTTGTGACTTCAGACGAAGATGAAGATGAAGATGTCACGGCTTCAGTTGTAGAATGAATCTCCTCTGAAGTTGGCTTCTCAGTTGAATCATCCGAGCTTGTTCTTGTAGAAGTGGCAAAGGTAGTGGGTTCGGACGAAGTCAAGGTTGGGATAGGGCGCTTGCAGGAAAGTCCATCGCCATCTCGCTTGGCAACCGACTGCCAGGTCCATTCGGGTACAGGCACTGCCCATAGAGTATCGGGATCGGTCATCTTACTGAACCTTAGCTTCCAATGGTCGACTGTGGCCTTCCATTCCTGTTCATCTGCGGCAGCCACCTTCGGAGCCTCATTCAAGTCGGACGTCAATCTGTTGATAAGTTTTGTCTTCCCGAAGCTGACCGCGGAGTTGATAGACCACGAAGCGTCGCCGTCGAATCTTTTAGCCATGAAACTTTTATACGCCTCGGCGAATGACCAGACACCGTTCTTTACCGCAGGATCATCCATACAGCCTTTGGCATTCATATCCATCTCTACACTATAGATATCCAGTATTAGAAGAGAACTCACCAGACTTTGGTAAAGTTGCTTTTCTACTTACAAGCTTGCGTGAATTCGGTGGTTTTGTCTCACCATGGCGTCGATTGCTTCGGGAGCACTAAACATCGCGACACCAATAGCTAGCTTTTCGAGTCTTTCAAGTTTGTTTTCTATCGACTTTCGAGCCCTGGCCTCAGGTGTCTTAGCTATGACGTTGAGGTTTTGCTTTGTCTCCTTGTTAGATAGATCTCGAACGTCTTTGGGTGTAGCCACCAAGCCCTGAAGATTAAAAGGTTAGAATGATTGAGTTCTGACCGCACAGCCCGTCCTCACGGTGTACAGCATGTATTGCAAGTCTTACCTTTGCAAGACCATTCGTCCATTGGTCCATCCCTATAAAGTCATCGAGGTACTTTGGGTCTTCAACGGCAGTTATATCATCACTTGTGCTTTGCTTAGCTCCGGGGAAAGCATCAAACACCTTCTGTAGAAGGTCATTGCTACTGCCGCTAGTCGTGCCACCGTAAGCTTCCAAATCATTGCAGCTGATCTTCTGTCGAACATCATTGTCAGTAGCTCCCTTGACATCGGGTGCGCCTTCAGCACTATCGATGATCTCTCGGAAGAAGTCCAACAGCATACTCTTCTCGTAAATATGATCGATCGAAGGTCGTCCCGCATCGCCATCGTCCCGAAGCGAATTATACTCAGTAGCTGGGAGATTGCCTCTTAGTACAAGAAGGCAGTTTTCGTCTTTAGTGGTAAGCCACCATTTCTTGATATTTTTCAAGGGAGAGTCGCGGGGGATGATGTCAGCGTCGTTGTCTAATACGAGCGGTCCTCCAGGATATTCCGGGAAGTAAGGCATCTCGCCGAGGTTGGTGCAACCTCCAATATTTTTGGGTGTATCCGTTGCCACTCTTTTTGCAAGACCACGACGCTGCAACTGCTCGGTGTCATCGTCGGTCTCGTCCTCAGGCTCTTGTTCAGAATTCTGTTCTGAATCTTCTCCGGGGTCTGTATCGAGCACCAGCTTTCGCTCACAGGATTTGCATGAACTATTTCCTGACGGGCCGCATGCCGCGGCAGACGAAGTGGTAGTGGTTCCCACTACATCGCATCCAGTTTGTGTCTTGGTACATGTTGTTGTACAGTCCGGAGTGATAGTACTACCAGCTGGCCCAGTGTAAGTTGTACAAGCAACGAGACAATCGGTAACGGTGACTTTGTCAGTACATGTAGTAGAAGAGGACTTGTCTTCATCATCGTCATCGTCATTGTCATCATCGCCGTTTGCGGATGTGTCGGGAGGAGTCGTGCATAAAGGAGGAATGCAAGGGAACTTGAACTTAGGCAGACCCGGAAGTTTAAACCAAGTACCGACTTTGGTGGGAAATCCAAACAAAACAATACCCGAACCCTTTCCACCGCATTTAGGGCAGCCGATCAGGATTGGAACAACAGTAGGGTCTGATGAGTCACCTGATGTAGTAGTAATCCAAGTGTTAGATACCCACTCTGGATGACCAGTAACAGTTGTTGGAGCAAATCCTTCAGGCGTCTCTGTTATGGTTGGGGCTGGTATGGCATCCTGGGCAGTAGTGGTAACCGGGTTCTCTGTTATAGGCGGGATATCACCACCATGTGTCTCGGTAGGAGTACCATCATCGTGTCCGCCACTTGGAGAAACAGCATCCGTTGTAGTGACTATGTTGGTGTTCGAGGCTTGGTCATTGGCTGGCGTGGTTTGGGAAGATGATGTATCTGAGTCATCGGTAACAGGCTTGGAAGTAGTATCGTCTTGATGGGTTGTCGATGGAGCATCAGCTTCTGTCCCAATTACTGAGAGCTGAGTGCCTCTGGTCGAAGTATCTATAACTAAAGTGCTGTCCGAGATTAAAGCCGTAGTCTCTACCGGAACTGTTTGTTCTGGAGGTTTCAAGTCGGTCATCGTGTCTGGAGCAGGGGCAGTACCGGTGGGCAGACCATTGGAGTCAGTCGAGATAGGTAGAGTCATCGACTGGTCTTCTATAAGATCTCCTGAGCTGGTAGCTATAGGTACACCTTCAGTGTCATTCGATTGACCCTCAGTTGTCTGTCCATTCGAGGCCGTATCGCTTGCTTGAGCGGACATGGTTTCAGTATTAAAGTTTCCGGCATCAGTTTCTTTTGCCAAGGTGGCTTCACTGGAGGCTTTTCCAATTATGTCTGGAGCGATACCAGTTGTAGTTGCAATTGTTGCGTCGGTCTCTGCCAAGTCAGTGCCTCCAGGTGATGGAGGTTCAGAGTTGTCCGCGCCGCTGGGAGCCTGGCTGACTTCGGTGGGATGAACAGACACTGAGCCCTGACCACTCCCATTATCAGGAGAGTCTGGAGTGACTGAAGTCTCAACCGTAGCATCTTGATTCGATATGCTTTCGACCAGAGCAACCGGCTGGGTTTCTGAGGTCTCATCTTGACATTCATCAGGTCCTCCGCCTGGCGTGATGGCAGCTCCTGGAGTCTGGGCTGGGTTACAGGGGCCGCTGAGAACCCCTACACTCCAAAGCGCCAATATCAAAGAGTATCTCATAGTTGTTGTCAAATGAATAGAATAACGAGTGGTTTAGTCTATTTGACTGTGTACGGGGGAAAGAATGAAGAGAAATGCTCTTGTTCTTGAAAGTTGAGCTTGTAGTTGAGTTTCCGAGACCAAAGGCCAAACAACATTCACAATATATATGATATTCTGTTTCTCAAGTTCCTTTAGATATTACAGAAAAGGGTCACCCAGCCCTGCTACCAGCTACAAAGACTAGGTTTCGAATCCAATATTGTATAAACAGCGTCCCGGGATACGCATGACTGTAGTCTGATTGGACAGATGTTCAGACTCATCTATAGAGGACTGTCTATCTGTGGGAGTTCGACTCTGAATGGAGAAAAGGTTATGGCTGAGGATACAGTAAGAAGTACAAGGCCCTGCTGTTTTCACTTGAGAGCAACCCTGACAATGGGTTAACAATTATCATTGGATGTCAGGTGGGAGGCTTCGCCGAGGGAAGATGAGAGAAAGTCTCACGGAAGCTAAGCACTAACGTATTGCAGCTCGTGTTTCTTTTTCCCTTGTCACTTCAATCTGAGGCGCAATCTATGTACCTAGCCCAGGATTTGACCCTGGCGCTTGTAGACTTTTTCGCCCAATGGTGGATGAGGTTGACGCTTCAATGTGTATTCTATCCTGGGAGCAAGCGTTCTGGAACATAATACCCTTGTTACCAAGCCACAGGTTGAAGAAAAGAACTTCAGAGTTTTCTGCTGACGTGAGAGCATAAACATTGAAAGAGGTGATGTGCTTATTCTTTTGATAATCATAGCCCTACAAGGCTGTTACAGCAAGGTACTAAGCCAATAGGGAGTGAGGAAAGTGCAACGTACGCTGGGTATGGTAGGGAAATTACTAATTATACCATCAAGGCGAAGTCCATAGATATGAGACAAAGTGAGTCTAGCAGAGACGTCTTGTCAAGATCAAGTGGGTCGAGTCATCTCCCGTATCGCTTAAAGGAATATGAAGGAGACGTTATTCACAGCCGACAATCAGACCTCAACTACTTGTTTAGCAGGCTATGCAACTGTAGCTAACCACTTACGGCCGGCTGCTGATACAAGAATAAGAACTTTGTTGCTCTTAACTTTCTTTTTGTTTTACTACAGGATTCCTTGAAAGCGCCCCTTTACACAAGCTTTCAATTCAATTGAAAGGCTTTTCAGCTTCTGTACCTATTCTTCACTCACTTACAACCAGCTATGGCTCCCAACCCCGACTATGTCTATTGTACCATTTGCGGTTTGGTGCTTGACGGAGATACCGTGGTTTTAGCTGGTCCACATTGGCCAACATACAATGACACGCCTTTGGATACTCAGGCACCTGACCAGGAAATCATTCGTTATACCGCTGAGGTAGACTTCTACCCCGGTAAACTTTTCTTGCTCCCTGGTAGGGAACAAGTGTATCTCCAACACCCTTATGATCTTGATGGACAGCCCGAAGAACAGTCGCATAACAGGGCAGCAAAAATGTACATCGGGATTCACGCAGCTTGCAACAATCTCGCCAATCGCGCCATCGAAAGCCCAGTCGCAAGAATTTCCTCTATTAATGAACTCTGGCTCACACTGGAACGTCGTTGTGCTGGTTATCTTAACCATCGACTACAAAAACGACCGCGACCAACAGATATGAATTACGTACCGCCCATTCCGAACGATTCATCTGGCCAGATGCCTTCCCTTGGCTTCGAACGCTATTACGTTCCATATTACTGCATTGAACATTGGGGTGACGAATGGGAGGGATGGGTAAGCTTATTAACCCACATGAAATCTTACGTCAGGTTGTGGTTGCTGACCGACTTGTGACATATTAGTGGAACAAAGACCCCATAGTGATCCCTGACTTAACTTCGAGACTGCTTTCAAACCTAGAGCGGCTGAATGAGAGTCCAATTGAGACTTCTGAAGGCGCATTGCCAGAGGGCATTAAACACAATACCCATACCCATTCTCATGATACCCAATTCTCTAATCAAAACAACCACAAAATTTCTCAATCTAATTGGAAAGAGATATTCGTCCAAATCCCTTTTCTTTGGGATCTTGATATTAAGGTTTTGAATAGAAAGACTGGTTCAAATATGAGGGATATCGAGAATTGGAATTGGGAAAAGCTCACTAAGAAGGTCATGAGCTCCCCGCATCCGTCACCAGAGGATACAGCCAGTTATAATGATGATGGCATATGGAGTTATAGCGATGTTGGATTGGATGTTCCTGGTGGGTTTACTAACCGCCGACGCATTTGGCAAATTTTAGAAGATATGTAACCGAATAACATATAGACTCGAATGGATGGGCTTGGCATACCAAGGATTACCATACCAACAAGCTGGATCGGGCGGTGATTACGTCGGTCTCCAATCCCTTGCTTATGCCAAGGACCTGGAAAATCAACCATGAACCGAGGACTCGACTCTTCACAGCATGTAAAGAGAAACTAGATCGACTAGTTGGCATGTCAATTGTTGTTACAGCAGTGACTATCGACTATCAATTCCAGCCTCTCCGATATTTCACGGATTGTTACACGAAACCTGACCGTAACGAAATCGCATCAACATCCACCTGTGATATATTTGGTTTCAGATCTTGACCTTGTGTTTACTATCTCGACTGCGCTCCACCACCTCCGATCAATTCAAAGCATCATTCTGTATATAAGCCGAGCTTCTACTCATCGACCCCAGCGTCATAATTACGCCAAATATCTACCTCTTATTGCTTTTTGCTAAACATTCAGCACAGACGACCTCAGTGTTCCTGGGGGTTATCTTTACATTTCCACATTTTCCCCAAAAACCTTTCGATTTGGCGCAAGCGTGTTGGTCAAAGGATTGAGTCATGAGATTGTTACACACCTTGCAAATAGTTCGATAATTTATCTTTTCGCACATTTTGGTGGTTTAGTCCAATATCCTTGCGGTAAATTTATGTTGGATAAGCCTTGTTGGTATATAGTTAAGTTTGTGGTGACTTTGGCTATGAGGAAAGGGTAACCGGCCGTACTTATAGCTCAAGGATTAAGGTAACTGCCACCAGTAACGTGACAGAGAGTTCTGGGCTTTTCAATCATCACTTCGGTCATGAACTGAATATCTTTCATGTATAACACATAATCACAGCTTCATATATGGTTATCGCCATGATGCGCAGCATATAATATACTGAACAAGGCATCTTTATCATCTGCGAGAGTCTTCCATCTCATGTTCACTGGAAACCAATAGCTTTAGTGACACATAGGGGATTCCGTCGCTGAATGATGTTGCACTAGAACGGGTCGCAGTTGATAGTTGTGTAACAAACGGTGTGTTCTTCTGCTCGTCACCACAACTCACCGGTTCAATGTTCGTATTCTGCGAGTATAAATTCAAGACCCTCCCAGCATTCACAACCTTGCTCAAGCCAAGCAACACGATAGTTACTGACAACTACCTCCTTCAACTATCGTATACTATAGCCAATATCTCAACATAACCGACAGGCTAACGATAGAATGTGTATAAAAACCCATCACATGGAAGTCTGCACTCAGTGCCATAACAGGCTCACAGCAAGGATCGCGACAACTGCCTGCGACAACGCTGGAGGTGTGCTGGGTAAATGTGGAAAAATTAACAATATCGAAGCAGAGACTGAAGTACTTTGTAATATTTGCCGACACAAGAACAAAAAGGATAAGAAGAAGAAGAAGTAGGCGGGCCAGTCTTGAGGGTTGTCATGCAACGAACAGACAAAAGTATCATAGACTAATCTCTTTACAATAAAACATCAACTAGTGCACATCCTCCGCACAGGCCATATTCAGCTAAGATCAGTTCTGCTTACCATTCCCTCATTTCTTACTCGTAGAATTACACCAGGAACATCGCATAGAACACGGCGATACCACTTAAACAAAATATTTGTGAGTCTTTAATTTAACATAATTGACTTGATCATTTCAAAGCCTATCCAATTTATATAGAGATCATTGCTCCTTATGGAGCACTTGAAGACATCACCCTTACTCATAATCGGGACGTAGTCCGAGGTCCAGATGATTTTCACTGAAGGTAGATACGAACTAATCATGGTATATGAGGGCATCAAGACCGATCTCGCGGTTGATCTCTGCCATGCGCTCATTATCGGCCAGTGCAGTTCCCTCGGATCCAAAGATGGTATCCTGAAAAAGTGTAAGTACTTATTAAACATATTCAGGGCATCACATACCATCTCTTCGAGGGAGAGACGCTTAGTCTCTGGAACAAAGAACCAGATGAAGGCGGCTCCGATCAAGGTCAACATGCCAAACAGGATGTAGGTTCCGTACGTGATACTATCGAGCATATCAGGGGTGACTTGACCAACACTATATCACGGTTAGCTAAGCTTTATCATACGAGCAGTATTGCCACTTGCATAAAGTTGTTCCTATTTATATGATTAGTCAAAGTCTCTCAACATTACGACAAGAGAACTCACATCCAGTTACTCGAAGCACCGAGAGAAACACCATAAGGTCTGGTGCTGAGTGGCCAGATCTCAGCAATGATGATCCAGGCACAAGGACCCCAAGAGTCTATACTGATTAGTTTTTACATGATTCATAGCAGAAACAAACTCACATCCAAAGTGGACAACAAAGAGCCAAACCATAACGATGGCAGCCCATCCAGCAGATTGGTTGTTCTCAAAGTTATCAATGTTCTTGGCGAGGATAACAGCAATGATGAGATGGCAGACACCCATGCCAATAGCACCAACGGCAAGTACTGGCTTACGGCCGAGGCGATCGATCCACAGGACGGCAGGAACGGTAGCGATGAACATAACAATGCCAACAACTCCGGTTGCCAAGAGACTGGTGGTGTTGCTGCTAAGACCTAGTTGCTCAAAGATAGAAGGGGCGTAGTAGAGAATCTTGTGTTTGTTAGTCAATTGAGAACACGATGCACTCATAGATACTCACAGCGTTAATTCCGGTCCATTGTTGGAAGAACATGGTAACTGTGGCCACAATGACACGCTTGAACATGGCCTTGGACTTGAAGAGAGCTGCAATGGCGACAAACTGAAGTTTAAAGGTGTTGGCGGCTGTGTCTGCCTGAAGATGAGGGAACTTCTCTGCCAAGCTTCGCTTCTCGAACATGGATTGAGCCTTGATCTCCAGAAACTCCAGCTCAATAAGTTCGTGGTTGGGTGAGAGGTCTCGGAGGTCAGCCAGAACTTCACGTGCTTCTTCCTCTCGGCCGTGGTGCAACAACCATCGAGGGGAGAAAGGCATCCAAATCATGCCGACGAATAGAATAAATGCTGGCGCCAGTTGAAGACAGATGGGGATGAGCCACGCTGCGTCGGACTGTGATTCGTCAGTTCCGCCGATGAAATGACAGCCGCTGTACACTGGTCAATATTGTATTATCTGTGATGATCGTGAAACCCACTAATCAATCCAGAAGCTAATCATGATTCCAAAGGTAATAGCCAGTTGTTGTAGAGCTACCAAGGCTCCACGAACTTCACTAGATAGGGTTAGCCTACATCTCCGTCAACAACCTAGTCGGAACCCACGGTGGAGCACATTCGGAGTTATACAGAGGAACAATAGTCGAGAGACTACCGACTCCCATACCCCTTCAAAAGTCAGCGAACATCTTTGTTATACATCAGCACAACATACGTGATGAAACGTCCAGCTAGAATAACGTTATGGCCGGCTTGAATAGCGGTTGCTTGGATGACAACACCAATAATAAAGACGCTTGTTGCAATGAGAATTCCGTATTTGCGCGAGCACAACTCGGCAATGGCACCAGACATGAGGGTTCCGAACCAAGCACCGAGCTCCAGAATGGATGTGAGCCAGCCCTTCTTGGTTGAGTTTCCAACATAGTCTCCCATATCTACAGACGTCAGCAGGTGTCATGATAATGAGGTTGATGATATTACGTCGCTCAAAGGCAGGCATGACGAGAATGCCTGAAAACATTCCCTGGTTGTAACCATAGAGAATGCCACCGATACAAGCGAAAGCAGCGATTCGAAACACCTTGAAGTTCTTTACAAGAGCCCTAGCACCACTGGCACCCATGAGTGCTTGGCGTCGCTGTAAGGCGGCATCGTAGGTACCGACGGTGGTTGTAGGTACACCCATCTTGAAGTTGAGGCGTGTAGTCTAGTTGGCAGGAATATAGAGTCACGCTGACTCGATGTAACAACTCAAACATCAAGAAGAAAAAGGCCCCTGGTATTCGCTGGCCGTTACATTACTATATAACATTCATGACCGCCAACCTGAGGCCAAGCCCTGAAACCTTGTACTGTCACATCGCATTTCTAGGCCTGGTGTAGCAAACAGTGTCGGCTAAATGGACAAGAGACAGTTGGAGATCTATGCCGCAGATGACAGAAACAAGACGCATGAGTGGGTAAGCCGTTGGCAATAGTAAGCATGAATGTTTCTGTCAGCTTGGAGACCGTTTGTTGGGCGCATGTCCCCGCATGGATAATCTCCAATTCAGCCTGAAAATGTCTGATAGAGTAGCATTTCAACTCAGGCTAAAACGACATGGGTTAAGAGAAGTAAGACTGATTGAATACGCGCACCTATGATAATGTCCAATGTAAAATTGCGCCCCCCATGGGGGAGCATTAACCGCTGATCTGCGGGGAAAGCTGGGGAAGTATCATCACAAGGTAATCGATTCTCGGCCCTGACGCGGTGCAATTATTCTGGGGTAACACCTGACATCTAATGACAGGCAGATAAATGGTTGCAATTGAAATCTAGACTGCTTTATCCATATTTAATTATATACAAGAGACTGAACTCAGCCAATAGCTTAGACGACAGCCCCAAGAATGCGTCTAGGCAGAGAAGCCCATGTCTTGGGTGGGTCCACGACGGGCTCATCAAGCAGGGAGATTCCAGTCTGGAGATCCATGTCAATAGCCTTGACGTACAACTTCCAGTCGCGAGAGTACACCTTGTAGCCCAAGTACAGAACAAGGATAATGGGGCCAGCGAGGAAGGACATGAAGAAGGACTCGGCATTGGGAGGGGAGCCATCAGCGGCCTTGGATAAAGTTAGTATTGGTAGAGTATGCGATGAATAGACTGAACTTACGTAGAGCGAGGAGTAGAAAGTGGCAAGAAGAGCGATGGCGTTGAGGAAGATACCAAGGTAGCTGCCCCAAACACCGAAGGGAGTCTTGTAGGGGATCAATTCCATGTTGATACCTTGGGCCTTCATACCGGAACGCATGCGGGCGTGGGCAAGGCAGATGGTGCCCCAGACGAAGAGGAAGGCAAGACCAGAAAGAGCCAGAAGCCAGTCAAAGATGGTACCGCCCTTGGGGGACTCTCCAATGTAGGCCAAAAGGCCAAAGGCAAGCTGGATGAGGACACAGTAAATGGGGCGTCCCTTTCCGTCAATGTAGTTCAGGAACTTGGGGGCATGGCCACGCATGGCCATAGCCTGCATTGTGCGGGTCGATCCAAAGGTACAGGTGTTTGCGACGGACAAGACCGAGATGGTGATGACGGCGTTGAAGATGGAAGGCAAAACCTTGATACCGGCATCCTGAATGGCAAGGACGAAAGGCGATGCCTTTGTGTTGGCGCCAGAAGCACCGAGGAGACGCTCATCGTCAGATGGGAGGATGGTGCCGACAATGAAGAGGTTGACAACGTAGAAGAGGGCAATACGCCAAAAGACCTGCTTGGAAGCAGTGGGAACAGACTCGCGGGGGTTAGTAGTCTCAGCGGCAGCGAGACCAACCATCTCAGTACCACCAAAAGCAAAGGCTATAATGTTGTCAGTCGGCGTATTGTGAAATTTGAGTCGGTGTACTTACCGGCAACGACAAAGACGGCGCAGAAGCCCTTGAAGTCAGTAAAGGCTCCAGGGTTGTGCCAGTACTTGACACCGAGGTAGCCTTGGTTGCCGACACCACCACAGTTGATGATGATACCGAGGATGATGAATCCCAAACAAGCGGCGATCTTGATGGCGGATAGAACGAACTCGACTGAAATTGGTTAGTTTGGTCATCGACAGGCCTCGACAGTAGACATACCCTCTCCGTAACCACGAACACCAAAGATCTGGACAATAGTAAGGGCGACAAGGAAGACGGTAACCCAAACAGCCTAGCAACAAAGTTAGATCTCGGAACATATCATCATGGTGCATGTGCCAAGCGAGCCCAGCAGATGCCAAGCCGCCAAGTAGATGCCAAGGTAGATCATAAATACTAACCATGTGGATGTCATCGCGCCAAAACTCGATTGTTCGAGATGCAGCAATCAACTCAAAGGGGAGAACAGTAAGCCAGGACAGAGCGTATTCCCAACCACAAGCAAAGCCCCATGAGGGATCGACGAAGCGGACAATGTATGTGTAGAAAGCACCGTTGACGGGGTATAGAACAGCCATTTCTGCCAGCGCCAAGTTGGTGCAGAGCAACATGACACCGATGATGAGATCTGTATATTGTGTTAGTTATTGCGAATTGATTCAACGAGGGGAGAATTTCTTACATCCTGGAGTATTGTTAGCATTATTCGGCGATGAAGGGTTGCGTGTGTTACTCACCAATTACCAGCGCGGCGGGACCACCCTTGTGAAGAGCACTACCAGAACCGACAAACAGACCAGCACCGATAGCACCTCCAATGGCAATCATCTGCATGTGTCGGTTCTTCAGGTGGCGCTTGAGCTGGCCCTCGCCATGGGTTGAGCCGGTCTCCTCATCGTGAGGTACCGTGACGGTAGTCTCGTCCTTGAATTCCTTGGACATGGTGACCTCTCTGTAAAGATCAGGTAAAGAAGGAAAAAGAAGAGAAACTTCAAGAGTTATTGCCTCGAATAATTCCTGAGAATATTCCCGTTCGTTTGGGTCTGGGTTTCGTTGTCTTTATGTGCCAAGCCATGCCACGGCGCTAGGCAGCTTTGAACAAGCTCAAGATAAGCTTTGGCGTGCGCTAACTCGAAGACGGAATTACTGGGTTGTGCAACGGGGCTTCTTTCTCGATACCATCGCTCCGCCGAGGGGGGTGGTCTAGAACCCTGCATCTGCAATTAAAACGCGACATTTCAATGCAACAAGGCGATACCCCAGTTCCACTGGCACGTTTCGTCAGCAGTAGGCACCTGGGACGCCGGCTTGGCAATGGGCATTCTTGGCAGTATCGGGAATCTGAGGTATTCTCTTGGCCTGCGAGATGTACTCTTGGCTATCGCAATAATAAAACTGGCCAATCCAGAAACCAAACGTCTCCTGTGACACCCAAAATAAACCCAAATACTAGACTCTGACCACCACTAAATGTGGCGACCAACTACCTTCTTATCAAGGGCATAGCTCGCCACGGCCTTTTGTTGGTCACAACGCCACTGTTCCAGATAGCGCTGGAGCTCTGCAGATAGGTCCTACTCCTCGGCTGTTTTATTGGAACGGTCTCCCCGGCTGTAGGTAGCCAATCGCGCGGTGCAGGGGCACTTCCTCCACGCCGCACCGCAAGATCCTCTTTACCCCAGACTGTTCTCGTAAAGGGAGTATTAACCTCTTGCGGCTAGAGTACAATCCTGTCTTGATAACCGCGGCTGACCTTTTTTTACGTCGCGGTAGCGGTCATAGCCAGGATGGTGCCATTGCGCGGTTCTAGAACAATTCCTCGAGATTATCGTAGCATCCAAGATAACGAATCACAAGCTATCTCCCTATCACCGATAGCTAGGTCAAGCACTATCCCACCATCACGGAATCCCAACCTACTAAATTAGGCAGGTATTTAAAACCCGCAGATAAGCTGGTGCCGGCCTCCCGCCAGCCAATCAATGCGCTGACGTACTCAGGCCACTCTGCGTTTGGCAGAAGCTTCGTTGCTAGCCAGGGGCCTATTGAACGAACGCGTATTATCATGACTCGCCATTGATAGGCTCTATTATGGATTGAGGCACAAAGTCATCCATGTGACTACTCTGTTACCAGTAGCGTAATCGCACAGTCTTTTCTGTCCGCGACAAAACCGTTGTTTGTTACAGCGTTCGATGAGGCCACGTTCCACCCGTCCAGTCGTGGGAGCTATCCTTGTTGGTCATATCCGCATACGGCCATGGCGAGGGTGCTGCATACAAAGTACCCTTAGACAACCAACCGATGCAACAACGAACAGCTGCCTAATAGGAATCCTTCCCTGTGCAGTTGAACCTAGACCAATTGGGAATGTTGAAATAGAGTATTCATTCAAAGTTGAGGAGCTTACAGCCTTTGATGCAAGCCAGCGGCGCTTATGGACATGGATCGATCTGTCCAGCTTCTTCTTGTGGCAAGTCAACAATTCTATGTCTTAACATCCTTGCCGAATCCTTCCAGGTGCATCACGGGAGGTAAGATTATTAGTTTCGGGTGGTCACAGATGATCGGTCTTGTGGCGATCCGCGGCGATTGGTGCATCAATAACACAACTTTGATTCATAGTATAGGTATGGATGGAGGATAAGGTTGGATAACCTGCATATTCCAAGACCTGAGGGCCCTTCTGGAAGGTCTCTAAATTAGCGGCCTGTCAGCTGTTGCCTCGGTCTCATCATTCCGCTGATGGTCACCTGTGACAGATGTTTTAGTGTGTTCCGAACCAAAGTTGTAGGTTTATTCAGGAGATGTTTTAGTGTATGGAAAATAATAAAGTAAAGTGAGAATCGAATCACATACATAAATGTACCACTAAGACGCCCCAAGGTTACACATATGCTTAACATTCGTAACTCCGTCGTAATCAATGAGCCTACTTCACATCCAGATATTTACAGTGATACGGGCGAGACTATTCTTCTTACCCTACACACACTGACGATGATACTTTTATCTATCTTGTACGATAGATAAGCCGACATTGAACCCATAATAATTGTCATCATATCTAAGCTTATGTACATCGCCCCAGTTTATGGTCCCACGGGCCCAAGTGAGGAGACGCGGTATCTTATCGGCAAGATCCACGTTTCTATTTGCACCATAAATTACCCACACTCCACTCAAGACAGATTCCCCGTGCTGGAACCCTGCTTGATCTCCGCCCTCCAAGCACTCCGCTCAACCTCCGACACACCGGGCCCCTTATAAACACTACCATAAAGTCCTGTGGCCCAGCTCTTTCCGTCAGCCGCCGCTTGACTCTCGCCGTTCTCACGCAGATACTTCTTGGAGGTGAAATGTCTGCTGTACCACTTTCCGTATGTGAGGAGGTAATATAGTCGGAAGCACAGGAACGCAAACTTGTCGTTCTCCAGATCTTCAGGGTATGCTGCACCAAGATCCACTGCTGCTGCGATACCGGACATGACGGCGACCTCATGGGCGTTGACGAGGGTCCAGGAAGCTGCAAAACGAGTGTGGTTCTTTGCGTTGAGGAACATCAACCAAGGGACAACAAATAGGTAATGTGTGTAGCCATGGCACAGCTGATGCCACCAATCCTTGCGGATAATCTTCTCTTCGGCGATCTCATGGTCGGACCAGAGCTTACTATCTCGGTCCTTATTGAGGTAAATAGTCTGGAAGACGTGTTGATCGAAAGGCACCTTTTCAGGGAACTGGCTTTGGTAGTTCGTACAATCAAAGCACATTTCGAGCTTCGACTTGTCTTCAGGGTACATCTTGATGTAGTACATGGGCCGATATTCCGTCTTTGCAAAGTTCAGACGCTCCGATTGGTCGGTCCCGTTGACATTGGCTACAGCCAGATCCTCACGGTAGAAGTTCTCGTAGTGCTTCTTCATGTAATCGGAGTCGTTGTGGGTAATGGTAATGTCGTCGCTGAACTTTGCTGAACCCAGGACCTTCTTTTCCTTCCAGGTTGCGGTCTTTCCAAGAACTCGCTTAGCAGTGTCGGCAAGACAGCAGAGTACAAGCTCATCGTATTTTTCCTCTCCAACTGGCGCATCTGGGTCTCCACCAGCTGGGTTGTGATGGTCAGGCATTGGGGTTCTTGGCTTGAGTTTCACAACAACGCCCTTGTCATTCCTTTGAACAATCTCGGTCAACTCAGTGGACAGTCGAACGGTAACACCACGTGAGATGAGATCCTGTCGCCAAGTCTCGTAGAACTCTGAGAATTTGGGGAAAACAATCATAGGCGGCTTGTTGCTGACAACGGTATTCTTATCTGACGGATACCACATGCCATAGGTCGGTGAAGTGCATAGACGCTCAAACATGATAGCAGGGACTTCAGGCGTTTCGTTTCCAGTTCCCAGGAACAAAGCCGTCATCGGAAGAGCGATCGTGTTGGTAAACTCCTCCGAGAAGAAAAAGAGCTTGAAGACAAGCTTCAACGGGAGCAGAGCAAAGAAGATTTCGAACCAGCGCATAAACTTGAGCAACGTCGTTAAACGACGAACTTCCTTTTGGTGACGCACTAGAAGCTCCGTGGGGAATACGTTGTTCCAAAAGGTTTCGTCTTTGCCAAAGGAAACGTGCAGGTTGCAGGGATCTGCGTGATAGCCTTGTCGCGAAAACATGGTAACGGTGTGGTGGAAGATATATGAACCTCCCTGGACACCCTGGTTACACCATGAGGCTCCATGTCGCTCTTTGTCAATGGGAATGGAAAATGCTTGTCCACCACAATAATCCACGGCATCGATTAGAGTCACGTCGAACTTATCACGATGCTCGGACAAGTGGTAGGCTGTGGACATGCTAGTTCAGTTAGCACTATCCTGGCGATTCTGCAATAAACGTACCCAGCTGCACCAGCACCAACAATCAGCACTTTCTTGCGGCCATCATTGGCCTTCCTCTCTCCGTTCTGAGGCATAAGCGCGGCACTGTCGTGTTCAATATCCGTATTAAAGGCCGCCTGAGACATGGACGCACCAGAGCCTCTATCTTGAGATAATGATCAGGAGAAGGTGAATTATCATTACAACATATCATGGGACAGTTGTGACTAAATAAATGCCAGGTCATGACGGGCTTGACTTGAGTGCTGACGTCAATGACTCAAGTGGACCAGCCTCGTGCAAAAGCCTTGTCTGGTTGCACTCTAGCACCGATCTTCCATGCGCGCTAATCTTGATTGACGCAGGGTTTTGTCGATTTGGTGCACAAATATGATCCTGCCATTTGAATTCCAGGGTCGATGTGTCATACAAACTGGGACTGAAATGTTGTCTGAGGTTAAGCCGGCAGTTGGTATTGCCGCGACTGAACGCGCTATGAGGTTACTTCCGCTCTATTTCCGAATTATCACGTCTGTCAGTCACAACGCGCAATACATAATCAATTCATATAAAAATGAAAGACAGTGTTGTCTGTTTCCATAACTGATCCAGGGTGATACGAGAAAGTTCTGGTTTGTAAGTGGTTAGTTTAGTACGTGTTTCGAGGCAGCTTGGCCGATAAATGATTTGAAAATCAAATCTAATTAAATCAATTACATTTTGTTACATTTGTCATATATAATAAACATCGGAAATTTACGAAATAAACCCTAAATACATAATTTTCATCAACTAAGGCATGTTATTATC
>JAAGWQ010000304.1:0-33259 GCA_013396295.1 Fusarium heterosporum
TTTTTTTTTTTTTTTTTTGGTAGAAACGAAGGAAGACACTGCTTGATTCGACGACATCCATCATATGAACTACAATGTTGAATGTTTTCTTTCTGAATCCATTTCGACAAGGTCTTGCCTGAAACGTTTTGTATGGCTATCTCTATTATTATTATAAGATATAATTCAGTATATAAGTTGCGGGCACAGAGTCCATCACGAAAGGTCACATCACGAAAAGTCACATCACAAAACTAAACGCCTTAATGATTTAACTGATTGTTGTCATTACTATGTCTCTGCGGACTAGTTATCATGCTATCTATGTAATCAATAGTTCCCCATACCATCACGCCGTAAAACATGCGACAAAAGTCGTGTAGGTCCAAAATTATCTAAAAACTCGCTCTAAGCCATGGAAAATTGAAGTAGAACCTTGGTGATGCGGTAAGGGTCGGCGTTGGAAGCAGGGCGGCGATCCTCAAAGTAACCGTAACCCTTGGCAGCGGTTTCTCGAGGAACACGGATACTTGTGCCACGGTTGGCAACGCCCCATGTAAATGAGTCGATCGAGCCAGTCTCGTGACGACCTGTGAGGCGGAGTTCGTTGTTCTCGCCATATTCAGCGATACACTCGGCATGGTGAGGCTCGAGCTTCTTCAGAGCCTCCTCAATAACCTTCATACCGCCCTCCTCACGCATAGCCTTGGTGGAGAAGTTGCTGTGCTGCGTAAAAGTTAGCGAAACTCATTCAAATGTTGGAAAGGAACCACATACAAGGCCTTGTCCATTCCAGTCGCCCTGGATTGGCTTAGGATGCAGTGTGATCTTTGCGCCGAACTCTTCTGAGATTCGGGAGAGGAAGAATCGGGAAACCCAAAGTTGATCACCCACTAATAGTTTGAGCGGTTAGCGGCTGAAAATTGATTTTCGGAGTACCTCCAGGCTGAAATCCGAAGGTGGAACGCCTTAGGAGACGAAAATAGGAGAAACTCACTTGAAATGCCGGTGCAAGGGCCGACCTGGTATTCCCATTGAGCGGGCATAACCTCGGCGTTAGTTCCAGAGATCTGGATACCAGCATCTACCATGCGTTAGTCGAAACTCTTTTTTGAGATAAAAGACGGGGTGTGAGCAGGTCACTTACACAAGCAAGCCTTGTAGTGGGCCTCGACGATATCACGCTGCACAACCTTGCCAGTACCTACACCACAGTAGTACTCGCCCTGACTATACGGGTATTAGCGAATGCAATTCATCACATAGATCTCAAACTTACGGAGCGGGGAAACCGCCACTGGGCCAGCCGTAAGGTCGGTCATCGGATCCGAGCATAGTGTACTCCTGCTCGAGACCGAACCAAGGCTCATCCTCAGCATATTGCTCCATCACCTTCGCGCACTCGTGGCGGTAGTTGTACTTGTTGGGGGTGCCATCGGCGTTCCAGCACTCGGCAAGAACGATAATGTTAGGAGAGCCGCGGAAGGGATCGGGGTAGACGGCGCAAGGGCGCAGGTAGACGTCAGAGTTGTCACCAGGAGCCTGGTTGGTAGAGGAACCATCGAAGTTCCAGACGGGGAGGTCCTCAGGCTTGTACTCCTGCTCAGGGAGGGTCTATCAAAATGTTAGTTATTCGCTTCGCCATGCATGCTGTTCTCCGTATCCCATCCTTCCTTCTTGTGATGGCCAACACCGGCTGAAGCCTACCCAATGGGTCGGCGCGCCATGCGTCCCCACATCGTGGGGACATGGAATCTATCTTTGGCTCTATTGGCCAGAAGGAAGGAACGGTACCCGTCTAAGCCTCGGCGTTGACGACATGCCAGACGCAGCTTTTGACCGGCATCGCCATTGCGGATCGGGGGATAGCGGGGTGCCGGGCAAAGATCCCCGGTATTCAGGATCGACAAGTTGAACTTACTCGGGACTTGGATCGGGTGCCACCGTCAGCGTCAACCCAAACGTACTCGGCCATAATTTGACCCTTCTGTTCGAGCTTGAGATACTTCTGGAGAGTATCCGTCCTTGAGGTGATAGGAACAGCCTGGACAGTATCGTGTTAGTGGGCATGATAACGATGGAGGGGTCAATTAGATAAGGACGGACCATTGTGAATGTGTGATGTGATGAACAAACAAGCGAATTTCGAATGGGTATTAGAAGAAGAGATACAGATGTATCAAACGATTAAACGGAAATGTGTTAGATGATCAAAAATAAATTCTTAGGAGGCCGGGGCTTCGAGGGTTTTATGTTTACAGGTTTGAGCCGTCTAAAGAAAGGTTGACTCTCTCAACCGCCTAAAGATAAGGATTCCCTGTGGCCGGATGCAGGGGCGTGGTTGTTACCGGCTCTGAGAGTGGGGTTTCTCGTCTTCCGTCACAGGCCTTGAGGAGGGGGGTGGCTGAATCATGAAAGACCGTACAGTACTAGGTAGAGACGCACAGGGAAGATACTTGATTTCTACATACTTTTTCCTGTCTACAGCATCAGCTCGTCACGGAAAGACGACGACTTCTGTCCACACGCGACTCTGGCGCTTTACCATTGCTGCCATATTTTTCCAAAAACAACTCGAGCTCGGTGTTTGTGCTGGTAGGCATAATATCATCAAATTCAGTATCGCCATGAGTCAATCTAGACATTCTACTGCCGCTGAGTTTTCGGACCGGTGGTACTCTGTTCGCAGCTCCTAATAGCATCTTCAACTGGTGGTCTCACTATGCATAGCGAATTCCCTGGGGCACTGCCGTCTCGTCATGACACAACAAGTGCTGGAAACCCGTATGACATAAGGGGGCGGCTTCGGCGGAGCCTTACCCAAGAGAGGGGTGTGCGCGATACGTCCCTCAATGCATTTTGACACAGCCGCTCGGCGGGGAACGCCAGCGGCATATGGCGGTGCTTCTTTATCGATGTCCTATCTGACAGCCACCGGCCCGGGAGGGTTGGCTCGGTGATTTGTACGGACGGCTTCGTTTTGGTGATTCTTCGGCTCAGTGCCGGCTCAATACTATTTAAGAGTCAGTTATCTATAATCTTGTGAGAGATGGCGGATGTCTGTCACTTGCCCCGTAAGCGGAGCTTCGGCTCCCATTACTGACAATGCGACCCATTGAGCCGCAATTAATCGACCCAGCAGCTTATCGTGACTGTGGCCTATCGACACATTAAAACGCAGAGTTATTTGCGCGCGACGTTGCGTACGGAGTACATGTGAGTGAGTGAGTGCGTGCCAAATGCCCGCAAAAGGGATAGTGGGGGTGACGGTGTAAGAGCCCAGTCCTTCGCCATTGAAGACCAGGGCAATTGTTTTGTTTCGCTTCAGTTTTCTTTCTTGCGATAGTCTTCCACTCTCTGGATCAATTAGTATCTCTGTAGGATGTCGTAGATAGGGAAGCTTCCCGACGAACGTCCGTCTCCATCATCCCCGGAAATTGAACCCCCAAAGTTTCCTCCCACTCTTGCGTATCAAGGCTATCTAATGGTACCCGCGCCTTCGTGGGAAAGATTCTGGGGTTGGGTGGGACTGTTGTGCCTCCCAATCATCCTGTGGATGGGATGACAGAACAAATGAATCCTGGGTTTCCATTTTCTGATAACTTTGTAGCCTCAACTACGAGTAAGTTTTACTAAAATCATGATTAGTTTAGGCCAAATTCATAATGTAAAATTCTCGGATTTGACAGCAATAAACATACCTTTGGACTTGCGGTGGACGTCGATACAGCCAAATCCCTGCACATAGCCCCCAGGAACCAGTGATAACAACGGCTCCAGACCCTTGTTCAAGTTCGCACACGCTGTAGAGACAAGAAGTCCGGGATCGAAAGGCGCACACAGGGCATGTCAGACACAGCTCTAGGGGCAAGTTGCGCCCTGATCACCTCTGAGATGTGAGCCATGGATCCCCAAAGATGTACCATCCCCAGCTATTTCGAGAGCCGCTTGAAACCTGGTGCTTGTGACTCTCTAGAATACCCAACAGCCTCGGTGGTCCCGGTTTGTCCCTGTTCTGTTACCAAATCGTTTCTTGAGCCCCAGACGCACCTTACTCGTTATAGTAAGAGGGCCATGATTCTTTGTTCAACTTGTCCAACCATGCGCCGCAGCGCCTTGGGCGGAAGTGCTGTCCCTTCTACCGCCGCTGCTTTTTTGGGGTATCAGCGTATTAGTCCGGCGACGAGTCGGTGTCTCTTCAAGCACGCCCAACCAAGCCTGTCACCAACGCCACCCCAAAAAAAGAATACTGTACCCAAAGAAAATCAAAACCACGCACACCCGGGATGCAAGATGCAGTCTTATCATTGAGCCGTGATTGGTTCTATACATGTTCTTCATAATGCCTGTTATCTCATGTTGGACTTCCACCAAGACGGCTTCGAAGCCGTTTCAAATGTCAGAGTCTCTGGTTGGCTGGGTATTCTGTACCAAGCTGTACAGAGTAAATCGCTCATCAACTCTTCCCCTTCCCCAGACCGTAAATTACGATGTAGTTTTCGGGACGCTCCATAATTTCAGGGCACTTCTCCAGGTCTTGCGTGCGTGCGGCTGTGTTCGTTCTCCGGCTTCGGGATGCGCGACGAGGTCAAGCTATTTACTTGAGCCGTGTATTAGCGTCGGCCCGGTATAGTTACTCGATTTTGCTCGCCTTTTGTTCCTTTTTTCCTTGAACAGATGATCCAGAACTAAAAGAACAACTCCATTTGGCCGTGTGTCAAGGGTTCAATTATTCCCGAGCTGAGCCCGAGTGGCTATAACGAACGGTTCTTGTCTGTGGGCTCACATGAGACCAGGAATGAAGATAGAGCCCTTGGCAATGCAGGGGTTCTGCATATTCCAACAACTTAATTGACAAGCTCTCAAGTAAATGTATCGTAATGAAAAGCAGGTCTCGAACAATAATAGATGTGTCTTACTGAGAGAGTCAACGTGTGATAGCTTTTTTTCTTCACCTGGTGTGACGCATTGAGCTTCATGTGTAGGAAGCAGCGATGCGTAACGCGAGTAGAAGTCGATATTATCTTGGGAATCGACGAGTAGGATCAAAGCGCTTGATGGAGCAACTGCCTTGCACCACTTCCGTTACACCTTCCCTTCTTTCTTCAGTGATATCTCTCCCAGAACCGAAATTTTGACATTTGAGAACCTCTAAAATTACCAAAATGATTCATAAATTTATTCGATCTCAAGGGTAGCTCCTCAACTGGGCAATTTCTCCTGGCTCAATCGTCCCACCTTGGCGAAGATGGAGATCTGCCGACCCCGCAATCTCCATTTAACTCACGGTTGGTAACGAGACCAATCAGACTCAAGCTCGTTTGTATTACGCATTTAAATGAGAAACTTGAACTCGGTCGATTCCGGGCATACCCCAGGTTTCTGTCGATATCTTGCTATCTTTGGAGGGTAATTCGCAATTAATCTCGATCGCTAAAGGCCTCAAGTCTATTGGATCGCCAGAAGAGCGATGTCAAGCATTTGGGTTTTCTCGCTCCCACCCTCCAATTTTCCCGGCCTCAGACGGGAGATTGGGTGATGGAATCACGTCCAGATAAGTGTGCGCGAATAAGATTGATTCTAGTTGTTGAGGTGTCGCCCGGGACTTGAAGCCAACATCTGCCGGTTTTGCATTGTGCATACACCTCGGAGTCAAGTCCGGGTCTGACGTCCCGAACTTTTACATATCTCACCGAGGCCCGGCGGGGGTTGACGGAGTGCGACGGACCCTCGCCGGGCATTGACCGTGCCAAGCTGGGGTCGCTCAAAATGTGTGTGCGCTTGACGCAGTTCAACACCATCCAGTGGCAACGGGTAGCAGTGGTTTAAATCTCGTGATGAATCAAAAGCCATATTTGGTCCGACAGTCAGTTGCTTTTACATCACTTTATTCTCATTGGTCTTGGCAAAAAAAAGTGCCTGGGTCAAGAAATGTCCTTGACCCTCAAAATGACGTCGCTGTCTTGTATGTACCTTGTGGTTCCTACACGCCCATGACGCTCTGGATGGGGACGTCCCAGTACCAGCCGGCTGCCGCCATGCCGCCAACGCTCATCACAACCGCCATGAGGAAATTGACATCATTGTTGTCCAAGAGATCCCACCCGTTTTCAATGGCCCGTGATGGACGCTGATCTCCAAAACTTGACTTGCGATGCTTGTCGTTGGGGTTATAGACACCAGCATGAGCATCGTCATCGTCTGCAACGGCGGAGCCGTCCAGCTTCTCCTTTGTCGTCGCGCCTTGACTCTGCATGGCTTCCGTTTTAGCATTTGACTTTTTCGCATGTGCTGCAGCATCTTCAACCGACTCTGCCACCAACACGCGATTACCACCTTCCCCTTCGACGATCTTGCCGGATCGGACGTCCTTCACTGATCGTTGGAACAGGCCACCCAAGAAACTGTCCAAGACACTGCCAAGAGCACCCCAGAGCACCATGAAGCCCATGAATTTGCGTCGCTCCAGCATTGTCCAAGGTGCACCACCTGCGGGCGTCTGAGATGATTCGTCATTACACGATGGCAGGAAAAGCATGGATGTGGTGACTATTATCATCGACCCCAGCAAACCTGCACCCAAACCCAACAAAGTGACGCCGCCATTCGTTCCACGGGGAACCTTTCGTAGTGTTGGGGATGTGATCAGGCGGGGTTGACCGGTTGATAATATACCAAGCTCAGAGCTAAAGGTGTCGGCCGCAACAGCCGCATAATTGGCAATGATTCCAACGACCAAGAGGTCACCGCCCCAAGAGAAACACAACGATCCTGTAGGGTCCGGGGTATTAGGGTCGGTAAGTGCAGCTTCTCGTTTGCGTAATTGGTTTGCGTGGAGCAGAGTGAGGACCGAGGCCATCAGACTGTTGGCGAGGACTTGACGAAGTGTAAGCCAGATGTAAGTAGATACAAAGCTTCCATTGCTTACCTTGAACATGTGTTCGAGGCCCTTCTCCTCCAGATGTGCCTTTAGAGCGAAGGGTATAGTTGGATTTGATACCTTCTTTAATCTGCGGCGTCGTGAGAACGATGGCCTGAGGTAGCGGGCGCAAACACTTACATGCGTCACACGTGTCCCGGCGAGGAAGAAGATACATAAGAGTGCGAATGGAAGATTCCATGGGTGGTAGGCGTGTGCGATGGCCGTCAGAGTCGCAGCGAAAATGCCAGCGGGCGTCAACGAGTTTCTGCTCTTGGCTCGGTAGATGAGCGCGCACGTCGCAGGGAGAGCATAGAGTAATCTCATGACTAGCACCTTTTACTCAAGCGCTTACAATATTGAGAATTCAGGGCGTTGAAAGATTGAGCTGGTTGTTGAAGGAGCTGCGGAGCTCCCTTGTAATTAAGTCGATTGCCCTTGCTTCACAAGCTAGCCGATTTGCATCTCATTGACAGCTCCAGTCAGCTGACGTCAGCGATAGTGGGTGAAAGCAGCCATTGCCACGTGAGGTTTTGAGTCAGAGCAAACCAACAACATCCAGTGAAAAGAAGTAGGATGATAACAAGTAAGACACCCAAAGATTGTCTCATCTCTCATTGCAGACAGTTTGAAACATCATTTCATATAAGAACAAGAAGGAAGCGCACGTAGCAAGACCGCGACATGATTTTCAGCATACTTGTTTCACTGATGCTACCCTATACCTTTACAATATCTGACTCCAAACATGACTACCCTCGTTACACCATGTTTATCTCATTAGACTTAATAGCTTTCAATGAGACTTTATCTTGTCTAGGCTCTTCAAGATCAGATCTAATGGGTTCCGTAAGTCACATCACAGTTTAAAATCTGAGTTTCGTGATGAGAAGTAAGCGGACAAGTATATATATCTCCGCAATGAAAGGTATCGAACCTACGATAGCACAGAAAAGTCAACATCTTCGTAACCCTATACCCAAGTTTATCTAACATTTGGAGTAATTGGATAATTTTGATTTATTTCTTGTGCAAACTTATAAATTTAAGTGTCATTGAATATGTATCACTTTGTCCTACCAGTGGAATGACATCTTGTATCTCGGATTGCCTCATCGTCGTAGCTTTTGCTCGTGATTGTATGACTCTTACAGATAAAGTTTGCCAAATCTAAGATTGCATTCAGCCGTTGCTGATATGGGTCAAAAGCCGAGAATCAAAATTCTAGATAATTGATAAGAGCTCTCTGGAGCGCCCCTATCTTGAGCTTCATACCTCGGAAATATTGAAGTATATTCGTGATGCAAGCTGATGACGCAAGGTATATAATGCTCAACAATGAACAATGATACCGCCAGCGGCTGAAATCCTATGTAAAAGTTTGACTAGAACCTAAATCGCACACCCCGATCCCAATGTTGCTATGGCCACCATGATGTCACACGCTATACTGTAGCCAAAACTGCATAAGAGTATCAATATACAAACTCAAGTTTCATCCATGTCCAGGGATTGAAAAGACAAATATGTGGCATCATCAGCATGTGTAGTTGGCCAAATCCATTGCGGCGGTGGGACAGAGACCGGACCTGCAGTCTCAAAGTTCATCACCGAGGACGGTTGAGAATACCACATATTCTGGATAGAAGCTCCATTATGAGCGCCCTGTGACACTATGGGCGGAGAATTGATATGACTGGTGCTGACGATACCATAAGAAAAGGCCTCGCTAATTGGCCATTTGCTAATATCCTCAAAGGGGGTGAATGGCTGAGTCGAGACGCTGGTAGATGACCCCGATGAAGATGGCATTGAAGAAGATATTGTTGAGGCAGCTTCAGTGCATTGGAAGGGTGAATGTAGAATTGCAAGGTCTTCGTTTGTGACGAAACCATTTGAAGCCGTGACAGGACCTTGAGGAGAATGCGACATGGACCGCATGGAGGCCATCCCTGGATCCAATAGACCCGACGCATTCGATGTGTTTTGGCTGACGAAAGTCTCAGCACAGCTTTTCAACTGCTTCTTCACACTACGCAACGCCGCTCCCTGGTAAAGCCGCTCGTCTTGACTAAGTGTATATAGGGCATTTGCCAAGGAACACAGCCGTTCATCCCATTCATGAGGGAAGTAGCTCTGATCGAGACCGAGCCCCAAGTTGCGGCGAATGAGCTCGAAAGCCCTCGAACAAGTTTCCAAGAGAGTACAAAGAGCTTTGGAGAGAGGTTGCCGAAAGGGAGAGGTTGATATCTTGTGGTGACTGGGGTGTCCTTTAGCAGGCGAAAAGGAGTGTATGATTTGTTCAACTGCTGATGAAAATTGATGGACAATCTCTGCTGGAACAACCACCTGGTCGTAAAAGGACCCATATTTGGGGAACAACAAATGGATGATCATAATTTGGTGGAATGTAACAAGTAGGTGTCTCGAGTCATCGCCCATGTGATCGTTGGATTTGGAGTCTTTGAGTTTTGATTTATCAAGCAAACGTATAGCTTCTTTGCAGATGTCAACACCATGTTTTGACATAGTTTGGTCTGATACACAAGAGATAAGGTACGCAACCGTATTGACTAGATGAGCCACCGGCCACATTTCCCGGATATTGCTCTTTTGTTTTTGAAGCGTGTTGAGGTTCTCCGAGACCAGATCAAGCTGGATAGAAACTGACAGTGTCTCTTGTGCCGGAAGGGAGTCGAGACCAAAAGTCGACGGAGTGGTGGCGGGCATCACTCCTGTTTGTATAGAAGACCACAGGTTGAGCGAAAAGATTGTCCACCAGAGATTGGATACAATCTCTTTCTCAACATCGAGAACATCAACGCCGTTGATGCGACTAGAGTTGGGAGGAGAGACATCCTTCGCCATGGCATCTTTAATCTCTGCAACCAGTTGACTCGCAATTTCGATGTAGCATATTGCTCGGCGGAACTCCTGCGAGGAAAGGGCGTTCCAGGCCAACAACACCAAAGTCTGTGTTGTAGTAACCCCTTTATAGACTCTTGTAGGCACGCCAGAGTATGCAGTATCATTGTCTTCCGAAGGGTGATAGGAGGGTCTCATCTGCAGCTGGGTCTTGGCCCATAGCAAGAGTTCATGCCCACGCGCAGCGGCGAGATCTTCTCCAACCACAAAGCTGGCATCGGCAAGCATGACGGCCATGAGGATCTCATCGCAGGTATCTTCGCGGATCTCTTGAAGGAGCAACGTCTTGGAGAGGAGAAAGGTCAAGGGATGCGTGGAGAACCACACATCGATCAGTTGATTCCGGTGGCGATGGCTCAGGCTGGATAGAGGATTGCAGTACGATGTTGTACTGTCGAACATGGTAGTAGTTGAGTCGTTGGATAGTCCAGAAGAGACCATGTGATTGTTGGGGTCGTTGGATAGGGAGTGCCCCAGGTCACTGTACCTCTGGCCAACAAAAGCGACAAGATCGAAGGCCATGAGAGGGAGCAATCCGGTGCACAGAGTCTCGTTATTGCTTAGCTGCGGCTGAGCACGACCTGTGTCTCTGAAAACCAACTTGGAAAACTTGTCCTGAAACATGTGTTCAAGAGCTGCAGCAAGGCTCTCAACACCATCTCCCAACGGTGTAAGCTCCTCATGTGCTCCGCCAGGAGACATGGAAGAAGTAGAGTTGGCGGAACACGATCTCCTTCTCTTGCTATCGGGCAGTTCAACCTCACTTCGCACCTGGAGAAGGTTGTTGGTCTTTCCATTGTCGAAACTCAGGTTTCGCACTTTGGACCGTGAAGGTTCGAAGTCGTAGATGCAGTCTGCGCCCTGTTTCCGGCAAGCTTCGCATATAATCTCGTTGGAGCACTTGATCTTCCTCGCTCGACAAAAAGCACAAGATCGTCTAAGGGGATGCTTTGAAGTCATTCTGCTCAAGGGGTGCAGGATAATTGTTGCACCATATGTTGACTAGGTTGAAGCCAAGGGAACCTGAAAGCTCTGGGAGATTGGCGAAATAAAACGAAAATGGTCCGGGGTGAAAACTTGATGCAAATAATATTGTATAAGGCCAAAATGGCGCGGGCAGCCTTTACTTAGTCGAGGAATAGAGCAGCCTCAACAGGCTCTAAAAAGAAAACCCACACTGTAGGGCCTAGATCAAGATCCAGGGCCTCCCTACGATGGCGTCTGCTCTCATTGGCAGGTAGTCTTAGAGAGTACGCATCCATGTCAAAAGCCAAAAGCATGTATCATTTAAGGCTGATAGCTTCAAAGTGGTGGTAATGTCCCGTCGAGGGGGCACCATCCTGCTGGTAACATGGGGGGGGGGGAGAGACTTGGCTTTTGTCTTGGTGAGAGGCAGACAAACTAGACAAGCGGCTGAAAATGACACATGCCCAAGGCACACGTCAGATGCTTGTTCCGAGGGCATAAAGACTACTTTATTACATCAGACTCACAGCCAGACACTTCCCGACGAACCAATACCGCTTACTCTGCGTTTGTATACGAAAATTGTCGATACGTGTAAGTGAAGCTTGAATGTAGTGGTGCTTATTTTGGTAGCTCTCGTATATAAGTGATCGAGATCCCCATCCGAGAACTCAACTGGAGATCCGGACAGACATCTTATAGATATTAGCCACTTCAAATCAGAGTTGACCCATCGGAGAGAAGAAGCTCGCAATCCCTGCCGAATGCGGAAAAAATTTGACAATAGGGAGCCAAATGTCTTAATCCAGGACTTTCCGAGGCTTTGCAGAGCTAACCCATTCCGATATGAGTAGAAACCGGTGGTGCGGGTTTCGATCCTCCCGGTAGTTAGTGTCTTACTTGTTCCAACGGCTGACCTTCGCCAACGGCATTGGATGCCATCAGTATGACCTCAATGGGCCGTATCGAAAAAAAGAAACAAAACGGTGTCCATTTCCCGACATAGAGAGTGGCGCCGAGCCATTGGTTCTGGTGGAGCTGGGCTGAGTCTTACATGGCTTTCTCAAGGTTATCCTGACACGGCCAATGACAGGTTTTGAGCATGTTGGCCTAATGCAGAAGACTTCTCAGCTGAGTGATAGATTCTGCTTTTGTTATATGCTGCAAATGAGGAGACGACAACTCCATCAATTCTCCAGAATGTACTCACCGCTAACAATGACTGTCGTATTCTATCACCAGTGCAGGTCACTTGACATTCCCTGGCAGACTGATAAAAACGCCGTCATACCGCAGGTGCTAGTTCGAGTCTTTCTAGACCGCGCTATCAACGTTGACGGGAAATACCGATGCTGTCAATGCACGCTGACAGAAGGCTTGATATTGTGGTGCTAGACTTCTTAGCTTGCCTAACCAACCACCAATGATCCATGTTACATAACATGGGGACCTACGTGAAAGCATCCAACTCCATGGCTGTACCTGTACCTGTATCTGTACTGTGACTGTGACTCTGGCTGTGACTGTGAATGTGACATGCATAACGGGATATTCCGTTAAACTCTACCACGTAGTATGCATGCACCCGCAGCCAAGGCAGAATCTCGCTGTGTCCGGCTATGGCACTCAGACTTTCACGGCAGGGCTGGCTCATCACGGAGATGCCTTTTTGATGATCCAAATAAAACTTGATTCTAAATATTGCCAGCATCGGCATATGATTGATGATTTCCGCTAAACCAGTCCCGCACCATGTGTTGAAATGTCACGTCCCAATGTTTCGCCTGCCCATTTGTAATTCCCACGTTGAGTTGAGGGATATTTTGCCATGTACCTCGCTACCAGCTGATAATCCACAATGCATTAAATACGGTTTAGAAGAGACCTTGGATCTCGCCTGTCTCAACATCGACATCAACATTGAGGTAGCCAGGGGCTGTTGGCAGACCGGGAATTGTTTGGATGTCCGCAGCAAGTGCATAACTAGGTATTTGTTAGTTACGTTACATCAATTCGTTCTGAATAAGCTTACAGGTATCCTGCTCCAGCAGCCATCCTCACATCACGAATGGGGATCGTGAAGCCAGTAGGAGCACCCTTCAGGTCAGGATCGTGAGACAGCGAGTATTGTGTCTTGGCCACGCAGATAGGGAGGTTACCATATCCTTGGCGGGTATAGGTATCAACCTTCTTTTGAGCGAGCTCACTGAACTCCACTTTCTCGGCACCGTACAACTTCTTACCAATGGCTTCAAGGCGCTCCTGGACGGAACCCTCTAGGCCATATGTCAACTTAAGTTCCTTGGGTTTGTCGGCAGCCGCAATGACACCGTGAGCAAGGTCAACAGCCCCCTTTCCACCTTCAGCCCAGTGGTTAGACAAAATAGCATCCTCAGCACCAGCAGCAATAGCCTCCTCACGGAGGACAGCAATCTCGGCCTCCGTGTCGGTTGCGAACTTGTTGATGGCAACGACAACGGGAATGCCAAAAGACTTGGCGTTGGCAATCTGCTTCTTGAGGTTCACGCAGCCGGCGCGTAGAATGTCAACGTTCTCCTCCTTGTAAACAGGGCTGAGAGCAGCGCCAGGAGCAATGGGAGGAGCACCACCGTGAACCTTAAGAGCTCGAACAGTAGCAACAATGACGACAACATCGGGAGTAAGGCCAGAAGTACGGCACTTGATGTTGAAGAATCGCTCACCTCCCATGGTGAAGTCGAAACCAGCCTCGGTAACAACGAAACCAGACTTCTCGCTGTAGTCCTCATCGGGCTCGGTACCGGCAAGCTTCAGTGCGAGCTTGTCAGCAAGGATGGAGCTCTGACCAATGCTGATATTGGCAAAGGGACCAGCATGCACAAAGACAGGAGTACCCTCAAGGGTTTGCATCAGGTTGGGCTTGATGGCATCCTTCATGAGAGCAGTTAGAGCACCACCAGCACCGATATCGTCAGCGGTGACAGGGTCACCACCTCGTGATGTAGCCACCACCATCGAGCCCAGGCGCTCGCGCATTTCTGCCAGGCTGTTGCTGAGAGCCAGAATAGCCATACACTCACTAGCAACCGTGATGTCAAAACCCGTCTCTCGGGTCTGGCCCTTCTCAGTAGGTGCGGTTCCAACGGTGATGCCTCGGAGGTGACGGTCGTTGACGTCCAAAACTCGTCTCCAAGTGATAGTCTCGGGGTCGATATCCAATCGGGCGAATTTGTGAATCTCCTCCTCGGTCAGATCATCAGGGTTGGTCTTGTCGATTCCAAGCTTCTTTAAACGGCGGAACATGACAGGGGCGAATTTTCTCTCGCCGTTCTTTGAGGGAACCAGTCGTTTGTACAGAGGGCCATCTTTCTGGGTGTTCTCGTGGAAGATCCGAGTCTCGATAGCAGCTGCCAACAAGTTGTTGGCAGCAGTAATAGCATGAATATCGCCAGTGAGATGCAGGTTAAACTCATCCATAGGAATAACCTGACTGTAACCTCCTCCAGCAGCACCCCCCTTGATGCCAAAGGTGGGACCCTGGCTGGGCTGTCGTACATTGGCAAATGTCAGTCGGCCAACGTGAGCTCCCAGAGCCTGAGCCAGACCCATTGTTGTCGTAGACTTGCCCTCACCTAGAGGAGTGGGGGTAATACCAGTAACAACAACATAGCGACCGTTTTTTCGGTGCTCTAATCGCTGCAGTAGACCAAGATCGACCTTGGCCTTGTACGCGCCATAGGGTTCCAGTTCATGAGGAGCGATGCCGACCTCGGCAGCGATGCGCGTGATCTCCTTGGGGATTTGTGCTCGTGAGACAGCGATATCAGATGGAACAGGGTCCTCTAGCTTTAGAGGTAGAGGAATGGTCTTTCGGAGCCTTTGAGACTCAAAATACCACGTTGTAGCATCGACAACGTTCTGCATCAACATGGCAACGGTCATGGGCCCAACACCGCCGGGAACGGGAGTAATGGCCGAAGCCACCTCGACAGCGGCGGCGTAGTCGACGTCACCGACAAGTCGGTAACCAGACTTCTTGGTACTATCAGGCAGGAAGTTGGTTCCCACATCGATGACAACGGCGCCAGGCTTCAACCAGCTGGCCTGGACAAACAAAGGCTGGCCAATGGCAGCGACAACAACATCTGCGTTCTTGACGTACTGCTCAATGTTTTGTGTCTTGGAGTGCACAACGGTGACGGTAGCGTCAGCGTTTCTCAGAAGGTAGCTCACAGGGCTGCCGACAATGTCACTTCGTCCAAGAACAACGGCGTTCTTCCCCTTCAGGTCGATACCTGACTCCTTAAGGAGGATCATGACACCCTTGGGTGTGCAAGGCACGAAGAGAGGCTTACCACCCCTCTTGGCCAGCTCTCCAATGTTCTTGGTACCGAAACCATCCACATCCTTCTCGTCTGCCACAAAAGATGTAACAGTGTACTCAGAGATGTGTTTGGGAAGAGGCAGCTGAACCAGGATGCCGTGAACAGCAGGATCATGGTTGAATTGACGGAGATGGTCAAGAAGCTCGGGCTCTGTGATAGACTCTGGGTAGTGCAGAAGTTGGCTATCAATGCCAGCCTATAGCGATTGGGTCAGTAAATGGGCCATATGGAGATAATCATGGTGACTCACCTCTGCGGCAGCCTTGAGCTTCATGCGAACATAGGTAGCTACATCGCGGGGTTAGTGGTGAGATGATATCATGACGGCGGGGCAAGATAATTACGAACAAGAGTCTGAGCGATCACCCACTGTGAGACGATTGAGTCAGCGCTGAACAAGCAAACCATCACGGGTGGTGGCGGCCATACCTTGGATGATCTTGAGGCAAGGCTTGAACCTGGGGTTGAGTTTTTGTTTCTCAGTAACCTCTGCGCAGAGCTTCTCTCTGATGGACTTGGCAATAGCATTGCCGTCGAGCTTTTGGGCAACCATTTTAGTCGAGGAAAAGAGTCTTTTCTGGTGCGAAAAACAGTTCGAAAAAGACAAAGGCAAAGGCCCGACAACAGAGGTTGAAGCAAAGTTGTTGCGTCGGCTATGGACTGAGAGACGATCGTTGTATATGAAGTCGACTGTCGAGTTAAGAGGAGGGGCAGTCCGAACAGCGGCGCCCAAGAGAGGCACGGCCGACACGGCAGAAACGTCCGAACATGTGTGAAGCAGCCTTTGTCGGTGCGGGTTTGTACGTAAATGCGCTTGTGGGTGGGTGTCAATCTGGCTTTGTTGGGACCCGCCTACAGCGAGTTCGGCTTGGGGCGTATATGATCGGCTGTTCTGCCGTTGATGCTCAGATATCGGTATCGATAACATTGAAGATAGAAGTCGTAAATGCCGTTGTTGTCTCGGGATGGCTCGGATAATTCTCGCCTCCGGCCACCCGGCGCAACGGAGGAGCTGGCCGTACATGTTTAGTTAAAATATAGGTATTTCTCGTCTGAGTTGTAGATGAGTATAGTATTGGATGCCGAAAGATCTCCAGATATCCGAAAGATTAATTGTGAAGGCGTGTACATGCAGATCAGTGTAATGTAAATGTGTCTGGGAAAACCTTCTAAATCAGAGTTGAACAGAAAAAGTGTAATCGAAACAAGGCCGTCCACTGTTGGTCTTGGAAGCAAATTGATAATAACACAATGTTGTACAATAATTAGTCAGTCATTCAGTCAGTCTGAAATTGATAGAATTCCTCATTCGAAAAGTGTTTGGCCAGGTGCAACGCAATTGACCAATCGCACATATGGGGGGTGCTGCAATCAATCTATGTTGTTGTTTGCCCGGGACCGATAATTCATCGAGGCTCAGATTGATGGAAAGTCACAAGTTCGGCCAGTCCAAGTGAGTCACTGGTGATTAAACATCAAGTCTCAAGGCCAATGAGGCTAGACAAGTCGGTGGTGTTGTGATGCCTTCAATCTTGGACTTAGACTGACAGGCAGGCTCAGAGTTCCAGAATTTTACCCGAGTTATTGATGCCTCAGGACGATTCGTCAAAGATTGAGATCAAGTCAAGGAAAGATCGATATAGATCGAATATTGGATGATCCCTCCAAGGATTGCTCATAATATGACTCTTGAATCCTTCAGATGACTCTTGTAGGACTCATATTAATCGATGATAAGTCGAAATAGGTGTCAAACGTGGCTAAGTTCAACTTTAACACGCGATCCTCGACAAATCAGGCATCAGCCCTGTGCTCCTCCTCTCCCACAGCCACAGTTGCGAGGCGGGAGGCGGGGGGATAGAATTCGTACCCCACCAAAACGCACAACCGCCAAAAATTCCATCGCGAAAGCCCTCGCCATATAACCAACCGCTCCGAACCTGCCTCCGCCATCAACCCCTCCTAGTGCCCCTCACACGACGACATCATGCGGCCCATCCTTCTCTCCGGGCACGAGCGTGCGCTCACCCAAATCAAGTATGTCGATGCCTTGTTCACTCTATATATCCGGGTGATGGAACCCCCAAAGAGGGGGGGATATTGGATCAGCAGTGTCCTGCTTGTTTCAAAGCTCAAGGATACCTTCACCTACAGCTTTGACTGACATCCGTTTCCAGGTTCAACAAAGATGGCGATCTCATCTTCTCCGTCGCAAAGGACCAGCAGATCTGCGCCTGGTTCTCCCACAACGGCGAGCGTCTTGGAACCTACCACGGCCACGTCGGTGCCATCTGGACTGTCGACGTCAACCCCACCTCAACCATGATCGCCTCCGGTTCTGCCGATAACACCATCCGTCTCTGGGAAGTCAAGAGCGGTCGACTCATCAAGACTTGGGAGTTCCCCACCGCTGTCAAGCGAGTCGAGTTCAACGAGGACGGCACCAAGCTGCTGGGCGTCACCGAGAAGCGAATGGGTTACCTTTCCAACATTGTCGTTATCGATATCAACCCCGAGCTCAGCGCTGAGCAGACCGACGAGAAGGAGCTTACCATCGTCTGTGATGAGAGCAAGGCTACCGTTGCTGGCTGGAGCGCCCTCAGCAAGTACATCATCGCTGGCCACGAGGACGGTAGCGTGAGCCGATATGATGCCAAGACTGGTGACCTGCTCGACAACGTCCCTGTCCATGAGCTCAACCAGCCCATCGTCGACCTCCAGTGGTCTCCTGACCGTACCTACTTCATCACCGCCTGCAAGGACAAGACTTCCAAGGTATGTCTATTCCCTGGTTCCAATCCGCACCATATACTAATTTTGTCAAGCTTATCTCTGCCCGCGATCTCGAGGTCCTCAAGACCTACGTAGCCGACACACCCCTCAACAGCGCTACCATTACCCCCAAGAAGGACTTCGTCATCCTCGGTGGTGGTCAAGCTGCCATGGATGTCACCCGAACCTCTGCTCGTCAGGGTAAGTTCGAGGCCCGTTTCTACCACAAGGTGTTCGAGGACGAGATTGGCCGTGTGCGAGGTCACTTCGGCCCCCTCAACACCGTCGCCGCCGACCCCACAGGCAAAGGCTACGCCAGCGGCGGAGAGGATGGATATGTGCGAGTTCACCACTTCGACAAGGGCTACTTCGACTTCAACTACGAGGTCGAGAGGGAACGAATCAACCGAATGCAGTAGATGCGTTCTTTTCCTGTGTGCTTGCATAGTACGGCGTTTAGGGGACAAACAAACAAATCTTTTTGTTCAAATGGGGCAAAAAATAAACGGAAGTTGGAGGTGATGGAAAAGATTTGGAGTGTGTAAGGGGAGATAAAGAGGAAGACAAACGGGCTTGTAATTCTTACCATCTCTCCAGGGTTTAGGGAAAGGCCGAAAATTGCACGATTGATCACGTTTCTACGACTTTGGACTTGACATCAAAGATTCCATCATCCTCATCAAACAACCACGACAGTGTTTTGCTGGCTCACGGCATGTCGAGTTGGCTAGCAGGCAGTTCAAGTAACTAGACATGGTTCTTCTGCTGCTCTCAAACAACTCTTTTACTGGTGGCGTCAGCCATTCGCGCGCCTGTAACCTCCCAATCGCCAAGGCATCGAGTGATGCATTCTGGTACAAGTCACCACGCCAGATTAATCAAATAGATACACCATGACTTCTCTTGCAAGTCCTCAAAGCAACCAAACGCCAAAAAGTCTATCCCTTTGCCAACCCACCATACTAGGGCTCTTCATGTTTTCCTCACTTCTTTTTACCCTTCTTGCCCTTGGCAGAACCTCCTGCGGATGCGGTGGACGCAACACTAGATGCTCTGGATGGAGTGGCCGAGCTGTTTTTGCTAGACTTGACAGACTTGACATTATCGAGTGCCTTGTTCTGCGAACCTTTGTTAGCAATAGACACTAGACCAGAATAACCACTTCGTGACTCACTTTTACACCGTTCTTTGCCTTCTTCTTCGCCGGTGCCATGCCAAGGATGCTGTCCTCGTCGTTCTCATCATCGAGCTCTCGCTTAGATTTTCCATTGACTCCATTCGAGCCGCGAGCTGGAACATCTTCAAACTCTTTGACAATAGTAGTGATCAAAGTGGTGCAGCGACGAGACAGCTCGATCGGGGTCCTGCTAAGAAAGAACCAATCAAAGCGGAAGAGAGGCGACTCTCGAATGTCGTCTCGCATTTTTTCGTAGAGGCCTTCCGAGTCAATGCCATATCGGTCGAGTAGAACCAGCAAGAATCGATCTTCTTCTTCGGTGTACACCTTCTTGTTGGTTGTAGAGACAGAATAATTGATCTTGAGTTGTTGTAGAGGGACACGGTATTGTTGCATCTTCTTCCTCAATAGCTTTTGGTGATGTCCAATACGCCGCGTTCGCTCTTCGCCATCTTCGATGGTCTTGATGTATTTGGGGTAGTCTGCGATGTCGGTGTAGCGCTGCCAGAAGACCTTGGCGTATGCCTTGATTTCTGGTCCTGTCTTGCTGTCGATCTCGTTGGAGATGCCTTCGTAGTCCGTTCTTCCATACTTGCCAGATCCGTTGACAAATTGTTGGAAGTCGCGCTTATTCCAGTCGCCGAAACCTTGCAATGACAACTTCTCTTTCTCCTCCTTCTCTTCTTCAGTCAAAGGGGTAGCGTTGTCTATCTCTTGCTGATCAAGGGCTCTCTCGGCCTCTCGCTCTTCAAGGGTGTCTTCCTCGCCATCAGGAAGAGGAACCTTATAGCCGATTTCCTTTCTGTAGTAGGCAGTCTCCCTGTCTTGAAGATCGCGCAGGCGGGGAGGGTAAAACTGGTAATCATGGACAGTAATCTGCTTGGGCGCTCGGGGTGCCTTTGGTTTGGCATCGGCTTTGGGATTAGGATACATAGTCTGTCGGAAGTATTTGTCCATGGAGTACGACTGTTCCTTTCGTTCTCGCTTGGCGGGGTTGATCCATGTCATGTTGATGTTTTTCTTTGTGTTGGCAAAGTTTTCTCCATTCCATTCGTAGGCAGATTCTGATGTGAACTTTTGGAGGTCATCAATTCCCAACTTCTCGTATTTGGCATTCAATTCTTTTGTTCGGTTTTCGCCTCTGGCAAGAATCTCATCGATATCATCATCGGCAATTTCACCGTCGTTGGAGGCCATATTGCCGGTAGGTCCCTTGGACTGGAAGACCTTCTCAGCACCATGCTGAATCATGGAGAGAAGCTCGTCCTTGTTGGCTGCAGCTTTGGCGGCTTGTTGGGCACGGCCTTGCTGGATAACCAGTTGATCCAGACGCAGCTTCTGGGCAGCTCTTTCCAGAACCTTTTCTTCAATGGCATTTTCAGTGACAAATCTGTACACAACAACCTGCTTAGTCTGGCCAATACGATGGGCTCGATCCATGGCCTGCAAATCAGCCTGTGGATTCCAATCGCTATCGTAGAGAACAACAATATCAGCAGTCGTAAGGTTGATACCCAGGCCACCAGCACGTGTCGTGAGAAGAAAAACAAATTTCTCCGATCCAGGCTTGTTGTACTCGTCAATCGCAGCAATTCGATCCTCGTGAGCAGTTCCGCCATCAATTCGGCAATACTTGTACTCTCGGAAGACGCAGTAATCCTCAAGAATATCCAACAGTCGACTCATCTGGGAGAAGATGAGAACACGACTGCCCTGCTTCTGAAGTCTTTTGAGAAGTTTGTCGAGAACAGCCATCTTACCCGCGTTGTATACAAGATGCTCGTCGGTTGTATACGGCGGCCCAGGCTCGGCACCTTCAAACAGGTATGGATGGTTACAGCACTTTCGAAGCTGCATGACGATATTGAGTAGCCGGGTCTTAGACTCGCGCTTGCCACCCGCACCATTCACAGCATCAATGTCTTTCTCCAGAATCTTTTGATACCATTTGATCTGCATCTCCGACATGCCCAGATAAACATTGACTTCCTTCTTGGGTAACAGACTCTTCTCTACATCGCTCTTCACACGACGCAACAGGAAAGGGCGGAGGACCCTGTGCAATTGTTGAACGACCGTATCTTGGTCTCGATCTTGACCAGAAAACCACTGATCAAAGGCTTCAGCGTCACCAAAAACATCAGGCAACAAAAAGTTGAGAAGGGCCCAGAGTTCGTGGAGGTTGTTCTGTAGAGGGGTGCCAGTAATGAGGAGTCTGTTTCGGGACGAAAATAGTCGAATAACTTGTGACAGTGATGACTCTTCGTTCTTGATGCGATGCGCCTGAAAGTTTGTTAGCAATTAAGAGGCAAAACGAGCTGTGACAAACGTACTTCATCAATAATGATGTATTCCCAAGCAAACTTCTTCAAGTGTGACTTCTCCCTGAGCACCATCTCGTAACTTGTGATGCAAACATCGAATTTTTCATCAGCAAGCCGCTCATTGATAAGGGTTTGTCGCTCGTCTTTGGCGCCCTGAAGTACCAGGACATCCACCTCTGGTGTCCATTTGGCAAACTCTCGTTTCCAGTTGTCCAGTGTGGATTTGGGCACAATTACCAAGTGTGGCCCAGTGATATCAAGGATATGTCGGAGGTAGCCGAGAAAGGATATTGTTTGTAAAGTCTTGCCAAGGCCCATTTCATCTGCAAGAATGCCGGAGATTCCGTTCTCGTGTAGAGAAATAAGCCAATTGAGACCAGCAACTTGGTAGTCTCGCATAGTACCATTGATGAATGCAGGGGACTCTCGAAACACAACCTCAGCTGAACCGCCATGCTTCTCGTCTTTCAAAAGCTCAGCGTCTTCTTCAGCTTCGGTGCGTCGGCGCCGCTCGCTCATGGCGCCTCCTTGCCTCCCAGCACCCTTCTTGCCGCGCGCAGTCTCAGCATTCTGTCGATCGATCTCGGTCATGATATCCCGAATTTTGGGGTCTGGATTCGTCTCGATAAAGTGGCGGAACAGGTCGGTGAGGCCGAGTAAGTATCGAAATCGTCGGATCGTGTCATCCTCCTATAGACAAAGGGTCAGAATAGCCCAAGTGACAGCCTTGTCACAGAGTGCGACAAACCTTGGTGTCGCCTAGCCGGTCGTGCTTCTTGCCGAAAATACTGCGACGAAGTTGGTTGGCTTCTGTGCGACGTCTCCGGCCATCTCCAGTAGGTTCCCCCGCGACACTGCTAGCTGTAGTACTGGGGTTTTCGGTATCAGTGTAGTCCGGGGTCTCATCGACTTCCTATAAGACTAGATTAGCCCATGATATACTGGTCGCAAATGGCGACGGGCAGTCTTGAACGAATGGCTTACCATCTCATCTCCTTGACGATTCTCCTGCGCCTCCGACATGGACGCGTCGGTATCGGTGGCGTTGGCTCGGGAGCGAGGTGCCATTACGAGTCGATTCTGGATAAACCTCTTTACGCGACTGGCGTCGAGAAGACGCGTTTAACGAGGTTGCAATACGAAGCGATTGTCAATGTAGAGTTTGCGAGTGTGACTTGTAACTTTAGAAGTGCCTTCTGAAGAGAATCTGATGTAGTACCGACAATGGCGTCGCTTGAAAGTATCGAGAATGTGTAGATGCGTTTGTGAAGGTGCTGCCGGATAGAATCTAAACGGTCACCTTGAAGGGGGCCAATTTGGGGCTAGCTTCGTGCATAGACCCTTGTAATAGCAGCTGGGCCCACCGTCCTGCCAGGAAGAAAGGATATTCCGGCAGATATATCGACGTCACTACACTTTACAATCAATGATTAAGAGAAGTGAGATGAAATATCAATAGTTAACATCATTTTTTGAACTCAGTGTGTTGTATGCTGTCATTATCGTAGGTTCTAATGATTTCGTAGCAAGATTCAACTGCGTTGCCATGCTCATATCAGAGTCACGTGGCTGTAACCGCCCCACTCCACCTACCGACCCCTCGGTTAGTGCCGTCAGGCTCTGTGCTGTGGGAGTGGATGGGTAAACGTTTCGTGACCCCGACCTTTGTTCCTTGCCATCTGACTTGAAAGCATAGGTATATCTAGCTTCTCAGAAGCATCACATCCAGTCTGTTTGACGCTTTAGCATCAGGCTATTTAATCTTGTTATTTGTCTCACAAACACCTTCTCCCGCCAAATCCACCCCTACACCCCAGGCCCTAGGTAAGGCGATTCCCCTTGACCTTGCAACACTCTCCTAACCTTCATTTCCAGCATCTCCGCTACCACTTCATCGCTTAACTAAGATGGAGCCAATGAGGGGTCTCTCCGGTGCTACCGGCAAGCAACCTGCTCAGCAAGAAAGCCCGGAACAGCTTCTCGACGTATTCAAGGCAGCCGCCCTTTCCGTTACCAAGCTTTACAAGATCTCAGCAGCGGGACAGTCAAAAGCACGTGCCGACGGATACCAGGATTGCCTTGACGACCTTCTGCAATTCCTAGATAAGGGGGGTATGGGCTTGGGCGATGGCGAAGGATGGAAAATTCGGAAATGGGCTACGGAAAGGCTTGACGGACGTGAGAGCAGCTCTATGAACACCGAAAGCGAGGACGAGGCCGAAAAGGCAGAAACAGCTTCGTCACCTGAACTAAGTCGAACGAGTGTACCTCCTCAGCCGGCAAGCCAAATCCGAACAGACTCTGCTCCACCGAGTATCCATCCCATCGTTGAAGAGCCTACGCCGATACTTGTTCCAACTCAAGACAACTTCACCTTCCAATCATCACACCCATACCCAAACATTGGTACTCTCGACCTATCCGACTCGAGACCACACGATGACCCGTCTGCCCCTACACGACCATCTAAGACTAGGATGACGGGCGGTTCGAGTCGGGCTTATCAGCGTGGCCCAGGACACTTGGTACAGAGGGCTGGGAACAAGCGCAAGCTAAACTTCGATGAAATTTTCGATCTGGGCAGTCTTAACGGGAAGGATCCTTTCGGCAATGGTGGAAAGCGTGGTCGACATGCTTGATCCTTCAACTAAGCGGCTACGTTTTCTTTTTTACACAACACACGATAAACTTGTCATGGAACCTGGGTTTTAGATGAATGGTATGGAATGAGGCATGTTTACCGACGGACGCATTGACTAGCGAAGAGCATGGGCGGCGTTTGGAGGACGTAACGAAAGCATTTGGAGGGTGTCTGGTTTGAAGGGTTTTACATATTTTGTGGTCTGGCGTTTACCAGACTTTCTTTTTACAATAACACGATGAATTTGACGACGATATTTCTGTCTGGTTATTCAATTATAACCTGACCGATACTACATATTATCCATCCCATACATAGTATGTCTCACAGACCTTGTCAATCAGGGGTGTGTGAAGCTTGCACTTTTACTGAATGCTTGTGTCTATAGTAGACTGAGGATATGTGTAACTTCGCATTTTCATAATTTGAAAGCATTGCAGCATGAAGGAACTCAAAGCAGTCACGTAATTACATCTCCAAGACCTCAATTCCGCCACTTTGATAGATGCGATCATGCTGATGTATTCGTCGGAATATCTTCGGACCCAAGGTTCTCCATACCCCATGCTTCCAACATCTGGAAGCTTTGCTGTGCCTAGGTAAGTTTACGCCGCTACCGTCCGTAACTTTTAGTGGGCTGCATGAACAGTACCCTGGCCTCGTCTCATTGATTGTGCATTATTCCCTTGTTCGCGAACTTGGACCTGCATCGCGCTTTTGCTATTATTTCTAAACTTGTGCCTTTCTCTCTTCCCATTTATTCCGTACGCATTGCGCAAAGTGTGCTTCACTCAGAGGTATGTTTCTTTACTGCTCGATGATGTTTCCAGTTCCATTGTTCCGAGATCACAGGATGATGTCAAGGGCGCGTTACACTATTCTAACTTCATCGTCTCTTTTTCTTTTTTTTTCTTCTCTTTTTTCTTCTCATCCTGCTCACAATCGGCCAGCCGTCGCTGATAAAATTCACATAGAGCTATCCTTCGTAAAACACATTAGCGAATCGCAAACGGGCCAGCCAATATGTCAGACTCTGGCAAGCAGGAAGAAAAGCCTATGGGCGAGCACGAGCAGGATCTCGACCGCGAGCACGACAACGAGCATGAGCAGGAGCAGGATCAGGAGCCCGGGACTGAGATGTCAGCGACTGAGGAGGTGTGTTAGGCGCAAAGAGGTGGATTGAATAAGGAAACTGACGCCACACCCTTAGGAAGAAATCACTGCCATGAAGCGCCGCGTGGCAGAGATGGAAGAGGAGGCTAAGAAGCTTCGCGAAATGCAGGCTACTTTGGAACAGCAGTCTGCCGATCTTGCAGACGACAAGGAATCCATCGATGCTCGCAGCATCTTTGTCGGCAATGTTGACTATTCAGCATCGCCCGAGGATATCCAGGGTCACTTCCAGAGCTGTGGTTCCATCAACCGAGTCACCATTCTTCTTGACAAGTTCACTGGTCAACCGAAAGGGTATGATATTCATTGTGTCGCGCTTTTGGAGCATTAATAACAGATGTTTTTTTTTCTTAGCTACGCCTATGTCGAGTTCACCGAGCCTAGCTTGGTCGCGCAAGCTCTTGTTCTTAACGAGAGCGTGTTCAAGGGCCGCAACATCAAGGTGACTCCCAAGCGCACCAATGTCCCCGGCATGAGCCGTGGTCGCGGCCGCGGTGGGTTCCGCGGTGGCCGAGGATTCCAAGGTGGTGGCCGAGGTAGCTTCCCTCGGGGTGGTGGTTATCGCGGTGGCTACCGTGGTCGCGGGCGAGGCTTCGCCCCCTACTAGGAGCAGGGCGGCGCAGTGTCAACGGGACATGTTCGACGATCTGAGCAACCTAGACCTTTCGAGATCGAGGTTGACGAGTCTCAAGGACTCGACGGCAACTCGTACTACCGTGGATTTGTCGGACTCTGAGTCGGCAGTTTCCTACAGTTCATTTCTTTTACTTAATCAGGGAATACGGCTAAAGGAGAAGGGTGCGTTTTTAGCAGCAAAAAACTGTATACTATCAATCATATCGGAAACGGGCAAACAAACAGCCAAGAATGCTAAGGGGGGGCAGGAGTTCTCGGTCTCTATTTACCTTTCGCCTTAATAAAATCATACTAGGGAATTTGGGACGGTTACCATCTACATATCTATCGCAAACGTCCCTATTTCGCACCTGAATATCTAGCCTAGCATAATAACCATACTCCGTTAGGCGAGTCATGCAAGCAACTGCGCAAATCCATACATGGAAGCTCATAATAATAGCATAGCCACGCGTTCGCCTACAGTGTTCAACTCTATCCGTGAGGCCGCCCATTCGTACCCCACACAAATCGTGCCAAGATCTGGCATAAGATTCGAGTTGGGTGCAGAGACGCAGACAAGGAATGAGCAAGGAAGGGTGTATACAGACTGATAATTGTAGAAGATCTGACATGCTACATATGTATCTGATAATCTGATCACGATGCTTAACAACGCCTACCCTGGACTTTGACGATGGAATTATTGATTGGCGTTAGACCCGTTTGGCTCTAAGTCATACTCCCAAAGGGACAGGTAGTAAATGTTTTGGTTAGTTTACTATCACACCGTGTTGATAAATGATTTATCTCTGATCATCATGTGTAAACAGATATATTCTGCCTGTAATATTTGCGATACAACATTTTGATCAGATAGTTATAAGTATGAATCACCACTGTTCGCTACTGCATAAATGCGACAATTATGACATGTGCCGCCAACGCAATCAACCAAGTGCTGTTGACGTCTGTCCAGTGGCCCAGTAGTAACCCAGCTGTTGCGATGACACTCAAAAACAGGCCACAAGACACGCTTCGTAGACTATTCAAGCTCGAATAGCGAGCATAAGGCATGAGTTACAGAAGACCTACTGCAGCACATATGCGTACGAATCGAGTTTCATCCTGCATCCTGGTGAGCGCAGCCAGACGTCCAGACAGGGAGCAATAAAAGCGAAAAAAAGCTCAAAACATCAGAATTGATTACCCAACCACAGATACCAAACCCGTCTAAGCGCTGTGTCCTTCTCGAATCGACTCAGCGCCTGTTGAGCTGTGCCGATGAGCCGTACGTACCTAGTCTTGAAATGGCTGTTGATGGGTTCATAAGAGCAAGGTATTGATGATTCCATAACGGAAATAGTGACATGCTCTAGCAGGAGGCAGGAATAATGGGTAGCAAAACGGAGCGTTGTATGGCGTGTTTTAGATATCATAAGCATTATTTGAGGATTTCTCATCCACAGTCAGTTGAAGGTGGCAACCACAGACTGAGTTTCTACAATAGAATGGATGTTGATATCGCATTGATCCGTAGCTCAGCGCCAACGGCTGCTATGGAATCATTAAGATACAAAACCAACGTACCTTCACTTGTTGATTCTGGAACATTCATATCCGATTGCACGTTTCAGCGAGAGAACCTTCAGAGGATCAGAGGCAAAAGAACCTTTGTTTCCATTGTTTACCAACCACTCACTAACTCAGTCTTGGGTTGTCTAGTTTGTACTGTTACTGCTGGTTTCCAATGTAGCCCACTAAAAGGCCCGGATACAAGATCCAGAGCGTATCAGAGGTTCAGGTTGCCACGGGGTAGGTCACCATGTCATGTCCCACGTCCCATCTGCTCTGGATCCTTTCGATCTGTGTGTAGTGTGTACTTACGCACTGAGGCGATTGTCGTTGCTTGGCCCCTGCGTGCAGATGTCAGTGAATGGATATGAGGGACGTGCAAGACCGAACAGCGACAGTTACTCGGAAAGAAAGCTGTGGTACTGTACCTCCTAAAATAAGTACCTACCTAGCTGGTACCACACCCAGCGGGAAGAGCAGGCTGCACTCCGGGTGGTCTCTACAACGGGGGCAGTCCCTGAAACAGTCGGGTACCCAAGTACAAGCCCCAAAGGTTCCTCTTCCTCAGGCCGTCAAGTCGGGTCGATTGATTATCCTTCCAGCATCAACACCAAGCAAGGCCTAACAGTATTGACATCGAGCCCACCCAGATCGTGGCGATTGAGTCAATCGTTGTGTTCACTGTGGTTCTCACCTCCGCTTACAGCCACATTATAATCATCTGCTTCGCCTTGCCTCGCTTTTCGCTGAGCGTGCATAACATCACAATAGAGAGATATTCCCGTTCCGGCCGCCATCGTTCTCGCTTTTGAAGCGGGGAGTCCGCTTCTGTTCTGGGTCTTGGTCTTCACTAGACCACGGATACCTGGTACCTAACTTAGTCCTTGTCTTGGGTCTTTTGGGCCGCCCGTGCACAGCCTCAACCTCCCCCGTCGCCCCAACTTCAAGCGTCGTCAACTTTCTTCAGTTGAACCCTTCAACCTGTTCACGTTCAACAAGCGCCTTCTTCGACAAGGCTTCGTTGTGTTTGTTGGTTCCAGACCCGATCTTTGATATCAAGAATTATCATATCCATCGCCGTCATCGTTGTCGTCGCTGTGACCTAGTCCCTCGCTGCGCAGCGCAAGAGGTGACACCATGACCAGTCGCACTGATTCTAGGTAAGTTCAATTCCTAACCTTTCGCCCATCGCATCGCATCGCGTGCAGCTTCAGCTTCATGTTATATCATAGCATGCCATTTCTCCATATTCAACACAGATGTACTGAACCTTTCATAGCAGGCCCAACCTTCGGGTTACCAGTGAGTTACCGCCGCCAATCAACCCCTCGATTCGAAATCAAATATTGACATCATCCAAGTTATCGCAGCCGATGGCCTATATAAGAGGGATGTTTTCCGTACGTTTTGCCGTTCAAACAAACGCCCTTCTAACTGCTAATACTTTTCAGGCTTTCCTGACCCTTTCGCTGTTGCGACCATCAACGGCGAGCAAACCAAGACGACGACTGTCAGCAAAAGGACTCTAAACCCATACTGGAACGAGAGCTTTGACTTGTAATGTGCCCCGCCACCCAAACAAAGATCTAATGAGCTTACATTCATTAGTCGCACCAACGAAGATGGTATTCTCGCAGTTCAAGTCTTCGATCAAAAGAAGTTCAAGAAGAAGGACCAGGGTTTCTTGGGAGTTATCAACATCCGCGTTGGCGATGTTATTCCTGAGCTCAGTCCAGACGCTGATGGTGAGTTGATTCGTCTGCAAACAACCAACCTGAAGACCCCTGCTGACGTATTCGTGCTCCCAGACCAGATGCTCACACGAGATCTGAAGAAATCTACAGATAACCTTGTTGTTCACGGCAAGCTTATTATTAATCTCTCCACTAACCTCAGTGCACCAGCCCGTGGTGGCCCGGCATCGACAGCACGCCCATCTCTCGGCACCGGCCCCTCGAACGTATCGAACCTCTCCGCTCCCCCACCAGCAGACCGACCAGGATCTTCGATGTCAGGACCGAATGGTGCAAATGGCTCACAAGTCAACTTACCACACCGCCCGTCAAGCATCAACTCTGTTGGTGGCGCCAGTGCCTCTGGACCGAACGCTTCTGGACAAACCCGACAAAGTAATCAGCTTAGTCCCTTTGAAGATGCCCAAGGACGACTACCTGCAGGCTGGGAACGCCGCGAAGATAACTTGGGCCGTACGTACTATGTCGACCACAACACCCGAACGACAAGCTGGAATCGACCCACTGCATCCGGTGCCCAGGAACAGCGAAACGACCGAGAGGCAGCTACCCAGGTTGAGCGACAGAGGCATCAGAATCGCACCCTTCCAGAAGAACGAACCGGTTCCAACTCGCCCACACTGCACGCTTCACAGCCGCAACCTGCTGCATCACCAGCCACTAATGGTGGTGCAGTGATGCATACGGGAGCCACGAGCCCTGGCACAGGGGAGCTTCCTCCTGGCTGGGAACAGCGCTGGACGCCCGAAGGTCGGCCTTACTTTGTCGACCACAACACGAGAACGACAACCTGGGTTGATCCTCGTCGCCAGCAGTACATCCGCATGTATGGTGGTCAGAACAATGCCAACGGCCAGATTCAACAGCAGCCTGTATCTCAACTTGGTCCTCTACCTAGCGGCTGGGAGATGCGCTTGACGAACACTGCCAGAGTTTACTTTGTTGACCACAATACCAAGACCACTACTTGGGACGACCCTCGACTTCCATCATCCCTCGACCAGAATGTTCCTCAATATAAGCGAGACTTCCGACGAAAGCTTATTTACTTCCGCTCACAGCCAGCAATGCGAATCCTTAGCGGACAGTGCCATATTAAGGTTCGACGCTCCCATATCTTTGAGGACTCTTTTGCCGAGATTACACGTCAATCGGCAACAGACTTGAAGAAGCGACTTATGATCAAGTTTGATGGAGAGGATGGTTTAGATTACGGAGGTCTCTCGAGAGAGTTCTTCTTCCTTCTTTCCCATGAGATGTTCAACCCCTTTTACTGTCTCTTCGAATACTCTGCCCATGATAACTACACTCTTCAAATTAACCCACACTCTGGCATTAACCCGGAGCATCTTAATTATTTCAAGTTCATTGGCCGTGTGGTCGGTCTGGCTATCTTCCACAGACGATTCCTGGACGCCTTCTTCATTGGTGCCCTATACAAGATGATGCTCGGAAAAGCTGTGGCTCTGCCGGACATGGAGGGTGTGGATGCCGATTTCCATCGCTCACTGCAGTGGATGCTCGATAACGATATTTCGGGTGGCATTTTGGAGCAAACCTTCTCCACTGAAGACGAGAGATTTGGAGTCATGACAACTGAGGATCTCATTCCTGATGGCCGAAATATTGATGTCACCAACGAGAACAAGAAGGAATATGTTGATCTCATGGTCAAATGGCGCATCGAGAAGCGCATTGCCGAACAATTTCAAGCTTTCAAGGAGGGTTTCCAAGAGCTTATTCCTCAGGATCTTATCAACGTTTTCGACGAGCGTGAGCTTGAGCTTCTCATCGGAGGTATTGCCGAGATTGATGTAGACGACTGGAAGAAGCATACCGATTATCGAGGATATACCGAGTCCGACGAGGTCGTGCAACACTTCTGGGCCACAGTACGATCATGGGATGGAGAGCAAAAGTCCCGACTATTGCAATTCACTACAGGTACTTCTCGAATTCCTGTCAACGGATTCAAAGATCTCCAGGGCAGCGACGGCCCTCGACGATTTACCATTGAAAAAGCCGGAGAGATTACCAATCTACCCAAGGCACATACCTGGTAAGTTGTGATACACCTTTGATCACGATGCAAAGCTAACGATATTACAGTTTCAATCGACTTGACTTGCCACCTTACAAGAGTCTAGAAATGCTTCAGCAAAAACTTACAATTGCCGTTGAAGAGACTATGGGTTTTGGCCAAGAGTAATCGGTAACGCCATTATTTTCAGCAGGGACGCCGAGCTAGAGAGGTTTAAACTGCACTCTATGTACCGCCGTGTAGTGACCGCAAAATGGCTACCACTCCTGTCTGTCCCATTCCTCTTGCTCACATACACGAACTTTTGGGTATTTGGTTCGACCCCAAGAGCGGACAAATTGGGTCATTTGGCGCTGGTGGAAATAATCTGCCTTCAACGTGCGATGTAACACCTGCTCCTTTCTGTCAGCTCAGGGTAGATGATGGAACGGAATTCGGATGTCGCGTTACCATGGACTCACCTTAGTGACCCGTTTCGTGTGGAAGCCTTGGGAGACATTGTTAAATTACTGGGCATATGCCGGGACAGATGGGTCCTCTGGCGCGATGCTGTTTAACAGACGAGGAAAAAGAAACTGTACTTAGCCATGTATTTCATGCGATGTCGACAGCGACGACGAAGCTGGCATGTTTGGGCTCGAAGTTAAGAAGAAGGATAGGGTTACAGCGCTTCATTTCAATTATTTATCACATATATAGCACTTTCACTACTTGATGTTTCGTATTATGGCCGTATTACAGATTTCCTGGGTGGATGATACCATGCAAGATGTTGGATTGATTACCAGTTATCATGGCGTAGAAGCATAAAAAGACTCCCCAGAAACGAATCACTTCTGAAGTTGATCTTCTTCATTTCGTATTATTGTATAGCTCGCGCATTAAACCAATCACGCCTTGGTTCACCCCTATATCAGCCGAACTTGATTTTGAAAGCTTGACGAAGAAAGCACCTGGATGCCACCCATGGCTAAACCAAATGAGTAAAAGGCACAAAAAAAAAACAACCAAAAAACCAGTAGTAGATGCAGGATCAAAGACCTTTCTTTCCGCAGTATCATACACAACCGCACGTTCCCCCTCCCGTCAACTTCGCCAGTCTCGGTGGCGTCTTGTGGCCCTTCAACGCCTATCTTGAGGGCAAAATCTGTTGCGTAGTTTTTATCGTGAGTAAGGGTGAAATCCACGGCTTCCGCCTCGCCCTCCACCACGGTAGTTGGCCCCTGGCTTACCGGCGTTCTTGGGCCCAGTAGGGGCGTTGGCCGGGGGTGCGTGTTGAGGGTCAGAACTCCCAGTCGCACTTCCAGCACGGTTGAAGCCACCCGAGCCGGGATTCGGTTGAGGGACGTCGTCGTACATCCCCTCCCATGAGGTTGGAGCACCGCCGCCGCCTCCACCACCCATGCCGTAGCCTCCATGTCCTCCGTGACCGCCGTAACCTCCACGGCCTCCGCGACGACCGCCCTGAGGTTGGTGCTGCTGATATTGGTTGTAGTTATTGTTGTTGTTGTCGTACCCTCGACCACCACCACCGCTGGCAGACGCCGTGGGACTAGCACTACCTGAACCAGCATCTTGGCCGCCTTGTTGACCTTGTTGTTGCATCATCTGCTGCTGCATTTGTTGCATTTGCTGCATCATTTGAGGGTTCATGTTTTGCATCATGTTCTGTGCATTGGCACCGCCGCCTCCTCGACCCATCATCTGCTGCTGCATCTGCTGCATCTGCATCTGTTGCATCTGCATCATGGCTGGGTTCATCGGCATTCCTCGGCTCATTGCCATCTGTGATTGCATCACAGCAAAGTATTGTTGCATGCGCTGGAAGTATTGGGCCATGGCTTGGGGTGTCATACCATTGTTGCCCATTTGTTGACCTATGGAACCGCCCTGACTCGACTGGTCGCCTTCCTTTCTGAATTTGCCGCGCCGTGAGGCTTCTTCTTCTTCTCGAAGGTTACCTCGAGGCTGGGCCTTCTTCACCTCAATAGGCTTGCCGTGAATCTCTAATGGCACGTTGATGCATGCATCAAC
>JAAGWQ010000306.1:0-64824 GCA_013396295.1 Fusarium heterosporum
AGTGACGAACCGCGCCCGCCGCCCGCCAAAAACTCCCCGCCATCCATATCGTGCTTCTCGGGCGCCCAATCTCCTGCCCCACGACGAAATCGGTTCTGGCTGTTTTTTCTTCTAAAGAGCACGACAAGAAAACCTCGTTATCCAACCTTAGCGAATGCGGATTTGAACGGATCGCTCTGCCATGGTGATAAACGATTCAGGCGTTAGAGTTTCGCGTACCAATCTCACCATGTCCGCTCCTGCAACGACAAACAACGCCGCTGCCGGCACCGCGCCCTCCACCACCACCGACGACTCTGGTGAGCTTTCCCGTCCTCGCCAGCACTGCCTTTTGTGCTTCCGAGTCCGACCCAAGCTGCTCAGTCATCTACAAAACCTCGATTTTACATACTGACATTTATAGCCTCAACCATCACAGTCAACACAAAGGTGCCCGCTTACCCTCCCCCGAAGACGGACAAACCCCGTCCACACGTCTGCGGCACTTGCCAGCGTTCGTTCGCCCGATTGGAACATCTCAAGCGACACGAACGTTCCCACACGAAGGAGAAACCCTTCGAGTGTCCCGAGTGTGCAAGATGCTTTGCCCGCCGTGACCTGTTGCTGCGTCACCAGCAGAAGCTGCACCAGACTTCGACGCCTTCGTCTCGTCCTCGCAATCGTCGTGAGTCCACAACCGGCGTTACTCCTGGCCAGAGCCGTGCCCGCAAGAACAGTGTCGCTGGAGCCAATGCAGCAGCAGCCGCTGCCGCCGCCGCTCCAGCTTCAAATGTCGCAGCAAACACAATGAGACCCCGAGCCAACACTATCAGCCACATCGATCTCTCGGCAATGCAGACGGCTGCAGCCCATGTCGCGGCGGCTCGCAATGTCCCTGTCATTCACACTCACAGCAGACACCCTAGTCTTGCCGGTTTGCCAACCCACAATATGGATCATTTCTTTGGTGGCATGTCCGCTGCTATGGGCCAGCGGACTTTGCACCATGGCATCCCTAAGCTAGAGACAGGAGCTTTCAATAACCTCGACTTTGTTAACCCTCTCAGGACGGCGCCCCCGATGTCCGCCTTTAGCAACGAGTTCGAGTTTGACGGTATCCTCTTCGGGCCGGGTACGACAGTAAACCCAAACAACCTTCACTACAACGACTCACCACAGGGGATGAACTTCGACCAGGCCTCGCCTTTCGGCCACATGAATGAGATGTCCTCGAACCAAAACCTCGACGAGATTGACTGGTTGACTGGCTTTGAGCATCAGATGTCATTTGGAAACGAAAATGTGATTGATGGATCTAGTCCGTCCGCAATCAGCACGACGAGTCAGAGTGGGATTAGCGATGTTATGTTGGATGGGTCGAATCACCCTGCGCCGGCTGGGACAAGTACCATGTGGCAGGCACCTGTAATGCCTCCCCCACAGATGTCGACGAACCCTTTTGCGGTGGATTTGAATGGCACAGTCTTTCCGGATCTCCTTAATGGGGCACCGTTATCACCTCAGCCAGCTACTCAAAAGATCAATGACCCTTACTTCTCTACGCCTCCACCATCGCTGAGTTCGTTGAGTCCCTCTGTCGTGACGGGGCTCGGCACCCAGAACATTAACCAGACCCTTGGCTTCAATGCCGGCCCGGAGACGCCATCCTCCCTAAACGGGGGCAACCACGGCGCTTCGCCCGTGACCACCATTACAGATGCCACCCGGCATGCCATCGTGAACATCCTGTCCCAGTGCTTGCCCTTTGGGGGTCGTAAATATTCCTTTACTTCTCAGGGCTCACCTCAATCGTCCCTTTCCCAGTCCGCTGGCAATGCCTCATCTCCCCAGGCAGCCAATTTGCCCAGTACCCAGGACCTCCAGCGCTATGTCGGTGCATATCTAGCCTATTTCCACCCTCACTTGCCATTCCTTCACCTTCCTACTTTGTCCTTCGATATGCCTCTTGCCTCCAATAGTCGCCCAGGTGTAGGTGGTAGTGGTTGTCTGATATTGTCCATGGCCGCAATTGGTGCGCTCTATGAGATGGAAGTTGCCCAATCCCGAGAGTTGTTCGAAATGGCCAAGAAGATGATATTTTTCTACCTTGAAGAGCGCCGGAAGGCGGATGTTCGAAAAGCAGATATCCGCCGAAGCACTCCAACTGACCACAGCAGCGATGGGGGTGTCCATACTCCTGTGTGGCTTGTTCAGGCTATGCTCCTGAATGTTGTTTACGGTCATAATTGCGGCGACAAGACTGCCAGCGACATCGCTTCCACACATTGCGCCGCTCTCGTAAGTCTCGCCCAAGCAGCTGACCTCTTACGTCCCGGCCGCGTGAACTCCTCTGACGACCATGATATTCAAATGGGCGAAGATGGGAACTGGAACCTCAATATGGAGCCTGATCAAACAGAGTGGCTGCGGTGGAAATCAGGGGAGGAGCGAAAGCGAACCTTGTATGCAGTATTTATTCTCTCCAGCCTCTTGGTGTCCGCCTACAACCATACTCCAGCATTAACCAACTCGGAAATCTTCCTGGATCTGCCTTGCGATGAGGATTTCTTTTCGGCTGAATCGAGCGCTGTGTTTCACGCTCGAGGTGGAGCAGATGGCGCAAACCATAATAGGATGACATTCCATGATGCCTTGGGCGATCTTCTTCACGCCAATGAGAAACAGCATCAATTTTCGTTCAATGGCCAGTTCGACCCTTCGATTGACGGGAGAGACCCAATGGATGCGCCGCTTCGACCCAGCACTTTCGGATCTCTGGTTCTCATTAACGCACTGCACAACTATATCTGGGAAACACGGCAAAGACACCATCACAAAGTCTGGACGAACGAGGAGACAGAGAAGATGCACCGACATATAGAGCCTGCCCTTAAGGCGTGGCAAGCTGCTTGGGCAAGTAACCCCCATCATAGTGTTGAGCGGCCCAACCCCTTTGGCCAAGGTCCTCTGTCAGCTGATGCAGTTCCTTTGCTCGATCTGGCATATATTCGGTTGTTTGTAAACCTATCGCGCTCAAAGGAGAAGTTCTGGCAACGTGACTGGGATGGGATGGCCGAGGAGCTTTCTCGTGGCAATGAGATCATTCAACACGCCGAGCAATCTCCGATCTCAAACTCAGAATCTGGCAGTGCTGAACCATCAGATCATTCTATTAACAGCTCCGGATTCATGGAGTCACCCACGACTCAGACGTCATCGATGGACTTCTCAAGTGGCAAGGCGCCTTACCTCCGGTCAGGGTCCTCCAGTGTGTCGAAAGACACTACATCTAGGCGGGAAAAGCATCTCCGAAAGGCTGCGTTTTATGCTGCAGACTCTCTTGCCATGTCGGACAAACTTGGCGTCACATTCGCCGACTTCACAAGTCGAGAGCTTCCACTTCAATCAGCCCTCTGTGCATTCGACTGCGCTCAGGTTCTTGCGGAATGGATTGCCACCTTGCAGGATCGTGTTGGCTGCTACCTTGGTATACTCGGCCAGGATCAGGTTAACCTTTCGGAAGTCCCTGCAATCATGCTCTTGGAAGAGGAAGATGTCAAGCTACTCGGCAAAATCCACGAAGTGCTATCATCAGCGGAAATCAAGATGAATATCGACCTCGCTCATGGCTCGAACGGACAGGAAGCTAATCTGGACATGAATGGGCACAATGGCTACGCTGCAAAGCTGCTCCGAATTACTGCCTTGATGTTGGACAAGGCTGCAGTCTGGCCTGTGACTCGTCTCAAGGCTCGATGCCTGGAAGCTCACGCGAATTTTATGCAAACCCGTGCTAAAAAGTCAATTTCTCCCCAGCAAGAGGCACGAGTATAGATGATAGATGTCGAAGTATCTCTACATCTACCTTTTGCTCAGATTTGGGAATTGTATTCACAAATCAGGCTGTGCCACGATACACACAGAAAGAGTTCGAATTGTTGTTTTTAATTTACGCCAGCTTATGAAAGCTGGCTTTACGCTTCACGAAATACTAGCGTGACACAAAAGTCGATGGCTTTTACTTGCTACTTGTTGTTCTTTAGGCTTGATTCACTCGCCTGGTCTATCTGTTTAGCGTTGGGGCGTTGGCTGTCTTCTCATCAACTTTAACGTTGGCACAGCGACATTTGAAACTTACCACAAGCTTTTGCTTGACTTTATCATGAAAGCGATATGGCCGATCACGACAGGCACCCGGTAGTGCTATGAGATCGCGTGGATCGGATATCGGACGAAAGACCCATTCCTAGAGAAACGCCAGGGAACTCGTTGAACTTGAAAACGTTGCCCACACATAGGGCACAGTTATACATGGCGTTCAAGCTTCAACAAGCAGGATGTCTTTCGAGTGGCTAATGGGACGTGCCGAAATCTCGGCAAGATATCAGAAGCAATGGGACTTGGGTTCTATGTTTGAGAAAATGGGATGGTTTGCTCTCAACGAGCTTGGTCTGGCATCCCGTGTGTGTATAAAATCCTGATCATGACTTGTATACTCGAATGCATGGTCCTAACTGTGCTCCTGAATATGTTAGAGGAAATAAGAAATGTACGATTGCTTTGCTTATGTCCCGTCGTATATAAGTGCTGTGAGATAGACGAATGAGAAAAGAATTTCCAGAATGATGATGTAGAGAGAATTGATGCGAGCCATTTTTGTAGCTTTGGTCCATGACTGGGCGGCCCAATCCACATGAAATACCACTATTTGCGATATGGAGATTAGGTGCCCAAGCAGCTTATCCTTCTCATAACCCTTTTTCACCAAATTCGATTCATGACGCAAAATGACAGAACAAGAACCTAACCACGTTGCTCCCCCAAAGTTCAAATTCACTTTTGGCGAATCTGTCGCAGAGTGGGACGTCAACCACCGCACATGGCTCAAAACGCACAACAAAACCTGGGACTCCCTCGCCACAGGCGCCCTCGTTTTTGACACCGACAACCGCATTCTCCTTCTTCAGCGCGCTCCAGACGATAGCATGCCGAACAGATGGGAAATTCCAGGTGGTGCGTGCGACGATTCTGATGAAACGGTGCTGTACGGCTGCGCGCGAGAGCTCTGGGAAGAAGCAGGCCTAGAGCTGCGACACATCCGGCATGTAGTTCCCGATGGACTCAACGGCCAACCTGGCGCGGTCTTTACAAATCGCACAGGGAAGCGCTTCTTTTGCAAGTTCAGCTTCGAGGTGGAGGTTGTGTCGACCGAGGTGGTCAAGTTGGATCCGAAAGAGCATCAGGATTTTGTGTGGGCTACGGAGGAGGAGGCTAAGCGGCAGGTCATTGATGGAAGGGAGATTCCGCTGACAAATTCTATCATGGTCAAGCTGGTTGAGATGGGATTTGCGATGAGGAAGTCCGAGAGGGAGGGACAAGTGTGAATATGATCTCGAGGGTAGTGGTAGTTGTTAAGAGCATTGCTTTATTTTTGAGCATGTTGCCTTGGCAGTTGCGAATGCATAAACTGAAAATGGGAGACTTTATTGAAATAGAATTGTTTGCCACCGCTTGATAAAGCCTTGTTACTCCATTATGCACGAATTCTCATATCATCATGCGCCATATCACACCTACCGGATATTGGCATGCATACTTTCACTATTTCATCGACCAAACTTTTCCCTACAAAGACTTTACTATCACATATTCGGCAGAGTCCAAGCATGTTATCAGTGAATCCAATTCTATATTAGATAATGGTCTTTGGGGAGAGCCATTCGCCGATGAGGAGAGCTCGTGCGGCAAAATAGCAGGCTCCCCCAACAGCAGTCAAAGCAGTGAAAAGACCAGTCAGGGCTTGGGGTCCCATGTTTTCGAGCATCGCACCGCTGCTGGGCAAGGCGACGAGTAGTGCAAAAGCTGTAACGAAGTTCATCATCCCTTTGGCGGTGATTAATTGGGTTGTAAGCGTTGATGCAAGAAAGAGACTTACCATAGTATCTTCCGTAGTCCTTGGCTTCGCACGTTTTACCCATACATACTGTTATAATACATCAGCCATAATTTCTTGACAAACTTCTTACTTATCAAATACTGACCTGGTGTGATGGAGAGAAACGATCCCGATCCGAATCCCCATATAGCAGACCATACATACAAAACAGTGGCTGACTTGGTGCCGAAAGGGACAAGCAACGCCCCCATAAAGATGATGGTGAATACTGCACTAACAAGGAGAATATTAAAATGCCCATATCTGTCACCAATAACTCCAGGAATGACTCGGCCGAATGTAGAAGCAGCTCCAACAATGGCAAGCAGCGTATATCCGTTCTCGGGAGTGAAGCCGACCCGCGTAGAGATAGACGGCAACAGGCCCGATATGCTGAAAATAACAAACTCAAACATGAAGATGCCGCCTGTGACGAAGCAGAATGCGGGTGACTTGAAGGCTGTGAAGTTGAGGGTAGAGCTCTTGGGGCTTGCTTGTCCTGCCGAAGACTTTTTGTATATTCTGTTGAACGGGATAAAGCAGACCATGCTCGGGAGCAACAAGCCTGCGGATATAAACGCCATCATTCGCATCGACCACTGCCAACCGAGTTTGGGGTATGTAGAACGCAGGATAATGGGAAACATGACTGTTCCGATGGATGATCCCGCAAGAGTAACGCCCATGGCTAGACCGCGCTTGCGGACAAAGAGTTTTCCCACGATGGCTATGGCCACAACCATGGTCATAGCAGCGCCTATACTTCCAAAGACACCCAGACAGAGCATGAAGTGCCAATAGCTGCGGCATTCGGCCATAAGGAGGAACATGGCCACGTATAGAACTGCGCCCACAGGGCCGATGATGTTGGGGCCATGGACATCGACCATTGGCCCGACCTGGACGTTGAGGATCAGGGAGAGGAAAAGGAACATTCCGCTGATCCACCCTACCTCACCTTCGCTGTAGTCGTGGAGCTGATTCATGCTTAGATATGTCTGGACCGTGCCGAGAGAGTTCATAAACCCTTGGAAGGCAATCAGTAAAGGCTCTGTTAACCGGTAAATTGGCTTTTACCGAATGTAGGAACTAGGCATAAAAATGCCCCTAGGACACAAATCCATGCGCTGAAGGATTTTTCAACATCCTCTGGGGAATGTGCTTCCGGTTGTGCTTCAGCGTCTGGATTGATATTCGGTATAGTGGCCACGATAGGATCGAGACCAAATGCCGCCCAGTTGGCGTTGTCTTGAAAGCTTATACGCTGTACATTTTCTTCTTCTGGAGGTGTTTCAATCATAACTATGGTCTTGCTATGATAATTCAATAATCTCGATTGCCTATGTATAGGAATCAAAGATGCTCCAATCTATATATGCCTATCCGTAGGCCGGGAGTGGTTCCGCAGCCACTAGCATAAACCCTCTTCTTACATCTGATAAACCCGAGCAGCCAATAAAACAACAGACAACTAGTTAATAGACTAATCTGGGCTCTAGTTGTGGCAGATTATAGCGTCGCAAAACCACGCCCTACAAAGTGCTCCTCGATCGGATCGGAACCAGAGCCCGATAGGGTGTGACCACTCTCTGTTGTTTTTCTACTGGAACAGTAAAGGAAAGTCTATTCTTTTAGTTGGTCAATTAGATAAGAATGTAGCATTGCTCAAGTTAGCGGTGAACGAGAATTGGATTTTATCTTGGGAGCGATTGAGTGGCGCTGCGTGATCGGACATCCCTGAGTCATCGGCCAGCTCGTCCTTCAGGGATGAGGCAGGTTCTGCATACGGCCGTAAGGAGTTTCTGGAATGGTCTTTGAGTTTTCTCAAAGGTTAATGGAATATAATGATTGGTAGTTTAGTGTGGAGGATGTTCAGATATATCATCTAACTGATATATTGCAGTTTGACTACAGTTGTGAATTTGTGATACACTAACGCTTACAAGCACACTGAATTCTTATGAGAAGTATTGACTTGCTCATACGCAAACTTTACCTCAGACAGTATATACAAGTAACTGTATCATGTCTTTGCTTGACTGTCAGTGATGATATTCCAGGGAATGGAAACTGTCAACTTCAGTGAAATGGTCACACAAAGGGTAACACCATGATAAAGATTTCTCGCCTTTATTTGGTAGTAAATAGGGCGCATGATCGGCATGGAAGCTTCTCTTCGCTAATCAACAGAATCAAGTATAGCTTCCCTTCTGAGGCGGACATTTATAACTGTTATCAAGAGCTCTACCAGTGGGCCATTAGCCATGGCGCAAACCTCGACCCATCGTCAATTATATCCCTCGACAACAAGTTCCGTGCGCAGGAATATACTCGGTCCACGATATAGTCACACCTTGGATACTTACTGAAGAACTTCTAGGACGGTAAGTTTGCACTGGTTGTGGAGTACCTATAGAATTAGACTACTGACCTCGCACCAGTCCAGAAGCTATGTAGAGAGAAATCTACTCAAGGACAGGCCAATATGGTTATCTATAGGATTGACGGTATAGTAGCTGAGTTGAGTAGGTTTATGGTCATCTTCCAAAAGAGCTATGGCTTGACTTGAAGCAGTCAGGACTACAAGGGACAATGTAGTATGGTCATGAGACCAGTCAACTAAAAGTAAAATATACTCAAATATTGAAATGGTGTATTATTCATTCCCTGCATTCAACATGCTATCCCATAGAGACGCAGCTTCTGATGAATATAGGTAGCCGCTCCCGCAGTTGGATCATACCTCCTGTTTTCCAACTCGGTCGGGGCAGGCACCTTGGAGAAGTCATGACGGAGCGAAAAATGACTTTTCGGTCAACGGATGCCTACGAGCCTTGCAACTCGACATCGTCACAACACGACACGCTACAGTTTTTCCTTTCGCTATCATTACCCTACATCTACCCATCATGAATCCCGAGTCTAGGAGCCCTAGACAGCTACGAGCTCGATTTTCGCTCTTTCCAAAACTACCAACGGAAATCCAACTCCTTGTCATCGAATACTACGCCGAGTTGACGTGTGACTGGTCCGGAAGCCCGACGCAATTAGATCGAGCATAGTATACCATGATCAACACTACTCCTTTGGCCTTTACACACGGAGTTTGTTTTCGAAATATCACTCGCCTCGAAATTCAATTATTCACCAATCATTCACATCATGACTATCTCTTATCAAATCAAGGTCGTGTAATCTCTGTTTTGCCACACTTGCAGTACGTCGGCCTTCAGCATGACCCGGACTCGAATCACTTCCAGGCAAACTTGCTGCATCCTGGCCTACGTTGCGAGGATGTCATTTCAAATCATCTACGGTTCTTTCAACTACAACTGATAGGTTGCCCGTCAAGCGAATAGAGTTGCGAGTGTTGGCAGCTGCTGAGAAACAAAGTAATCATCAGGCTCGGGTCCTTACCCACGATGCGATTGAGGTTCATTACACAACACAATAGTGATAGAATGCTGAACCCGCACGCTCTGAACCCTATCGATCATGACAGGTTATCTTGATCATTCCTTTCGGCAGCGCTATTGGTTTAGTAATATCGGAAGTATAAATGATGGGATTAACAATGGCTATGTCTGTCTCATGTCAAAAGATGAGACGTCGTGTCCAAACTCGACATCTTAAGGCAGCGATTTTTCCCTCGGAGCGATCATGTATACAATTTTTTTTTTGGTCGTTATCAACAATCATTTTGTTTGGCACGTGTTGATGTCGACGTGTAACTCCTTAAGTTTCTCTAGTGTTTGACTTGACTATCTTGATATCTTAAAGTGACATTCTAACAGAAATCATGGTTGTGCTGCAGCCTACCCGAGAGTTGCTGTGAACCGGAAAAACATTACCCCACGCCCGACGAGATTTTGGGTTGGCGTTCAAAGCTCCCACTCTAGATCTTGCGACAGTAGAATCGCGGTGATCAAACAATCGAGCTTTCTTATCTCCCATTTCAACCTCGATCTCCGGCACTAGCAACACTCTTTCACACATTCACGACCCTTTGCGCCTACCCTCACAAAATGACTGGTCGCGGTGGTGGCGGTGGTCGCCGAGTTCTCGTTCCCCCCATGTAAGCCTCGAGCTCCCTACTGCGATATCGCGACGCGATTGCTTGCTTTCTGGATACTTGTGACAGTGTACTGACATCTTTGTAGCAACTTTATCTTCAAGCTTCTTCAATCAGTGAGTTTTATTCTTTTGACGTGCGCTGCCGATCGCTAGAGCGCTTGACCGCCGATGGATCTCGAAAACACAACAACGTCCCGAATTTTGCACTTCCCTATGACGAATGAAAAATCCGACGGGGCCTCGATTCTTATGGCATGTGGACTATGTAGGAATCACGTTCGGGAGCTGTTTTGTTTTGAGCAGCTTGGCTGTGATGAATTGATCACCTTCGAACCTGCTTACTTTCGGCGGACGTTTTTTGAACACCACATTGTCTAACAGGTCAAGGGAAAGGACTGAAATGTGTTTTCGAGGACCATAGGCGGAGCTCACAAGGTGTCGGTCTTCATCGCGAATCGTTGCTAACAAATCGCAGCACGCTACGGTCAGCGTTTGGCTGTACGAGCAGCTCTCTATCCGAATTGAGGGCCAAATTAGGGTCAGTGAACTTCAAAATTCAACATCAAACAAAACTGCTGCTAACTGTGAAAAGGGCTTTGACGAGTTCATGAACCTGGTCATCGACGACGCTGTGGAGGTTAAGCAAATCTCCAAGACTAACGAGAAGGAGTCTCGGAGACCTCTTGGTATGATGCTCTGCCTCTTTGTGTTTACCATTTACTAACGATCGCCAGGTCAAATCTTGTTGAAGGGAGACAACGTGTCATTAATCCAAAGCATGAACAGCTGAAGAGTTTGATAAGATAACATGGACTGGACTGGACCGGACTGGGTTGGACTGGACTGGTCGTGTAGATTGGGGAGCACGTGGACATCGAGTCGGTGGGAGCAAGAATGGATACCCAAAGCCGCCCGGCCAACCGACGGCTAACGAGGCAGTTCCTAGCCATGGTACTCGACATCTTTTGACTACAAAGTCCGTCACGCCACAGATGGGTCAACAAGCGTGCGTGGAGAACAAGGACTTGCCCCGACAATAAATCTGTCTTTTTTCGTAAGAGACATTTGGGAATCAACAAACACATGTACACCTCTGCACAGTTGCTTCGTACTTGTCTATGTTTTATTCGACCCCGTGTTGCTTTCATCGATATCTTGAAGCGGGTGACTGTGACTGACTGCAACACGCCTGAGATCAACGCTATGTGTCGAGATGATTCCTTCGCATTCTTGTTCAACACCACATCACTTGCATAATAAGAACATGTTTGTAGGAGAGTTACTATGTATGTAACCATTTAGAGCCTCTGGCGCTGGTGGTTCCTCACTGACTAACTAGCAGCATCGCTGGTTGGCAGCCTCCTAAGTAGTGTTGCTGAAAGCTCCCCACAAAGGGTGCTCATATCGATGGCAGTTCGGTGACGGGGAAGAAACGGCTGCTCGTTGATTGTAACACCATAGAGCAGCCACAAAGCTTCATCCTCATCCTTCAGCCCCTCTAGGTTACGAAACTGCTTCGTTGATACCTACACACAGCGTGTCAGACTATCCCTTATCAACGCGGTGTTAAGCCAGGGTTCTTCTACCCAATTTGGACTCATGCTTGCCTGGGTAAAAAATTGTTACGTTATTGGAAGAAAGAGATTACAAAAGTCTTACGACATCAGCAGTTGCCCAGGCCCCATGAAAGATAGTCTGTGTTCGGAGCTTCAGGGCCCCCGTGCTGTGTGAAGTTTGCTGCATAATGGGAGGCATATAGGACAACGTTTCTAACGTTAGATGTCACGCATGGCTATGGAACGGTTTTATAGTGTGACTGACTGACACCTTTGTATAGGAAAGTGAGGCTGAAGTGTTAATACATGAAATGCAAACAGATTTAGTCGCAGACTTGATGAAAGTACCTGGGTTGTAATTGGTGCCATTGAGTGAAACAATTACGATCTAAAGTGCCATGTTTGTTGGCCCATGATTCTGGGTGCATGTATCCGTATTCCGAGTCACTCACCGTCAACGGAAGGCTAGTTTTGATACCGAAGCAATTCTATGGTGCCAACCGAGTGACCCACTGGCCTTATTATCGACCTAGAAGTCTATAGCGGGCTGGAATGTTGATCAAAGGGGTGGTAGAGTGCTGCATTCAACTAACCATCTGGCTTAAATGATGATGACTTACGACTTGGTAGGGGAGGGCGATCCATATCAGACGAGGTGTGTTCTAGATCGTACAGATGAACGCCATTCCCCTCATTTTGTGCCAGATCGTGAACCCTGGAGCCTGGACCCTGGGAACTGGCTAGGTGCAGATTTGTTACAGTTGTAGTTGGTACTATCACATGACTGGTTTATCATGCTATCCATATGTTGCCAAGGTTGTGCCGGGATTTAAACTTACAGGCTCATGTGATCACTGCCTCCAGATGAAGGAATTGATCTGGTGATACATCAATTCTTTGTCGAGGACGATCGACGTGTACGGGTTTCCTGAAGAATATAGTATGCACCCCGGATTTTCTTCCCCGCATTGGCAGTGGGGTGTGGAGTCTGTCCACGGAGGCGACTCGATATGGGCTCTTCCCGATTACGACTGATGGACTTTAGGTTACGCGGCGTGGCTTATTGAGGTCTAGGCCCCGAACAAACCTATTGAGCTACTGTAGGTATCAGTATTGTTGTTTGGTGTAAGTCGTTTTCGTCGGTTAGCCTAGACTCGTATGGCTATGGTGTCATCTATGACAGGGGAGAAATGGACCAGTAAACATGTTCGTGGAAATAAAAGTATCCGGGAACAAAACATCGAGTAATTGAATATGACAGAAGGTCTAACCCTCTAGATTCGGTGCATGCTATTCCCATGCTCCTTGAGTTCGGTTTGAACCGGATTAACCTTACCACGGGCGCTTATGACGTGAAATGTTGAACCGCAGTTTTCGGTCTAAAGGAATAGGTAAGAAAGAGTGGAATTGTCGAATTACACTGCAATGAACCTGGCTTAGTTGACTGTTAGTGCAAGGCCTCACTCAAAGCTGATTTGAAACCATGGGCCGAGTAGTGCTAAGTCTACCTAAGACAATCACAGCTCTGTCCCGTACGTTCGGAAACCATACCTTTGAAGCATATAGTTAGTTATTACTCAACTCTGCTTCAATTGACTGCCAGTGTCAGTCGTTGTCTTGAAATTGGTGAGGCTGGATTCATAGTGCTTTGCGGTGGGCCTGCAACGCTAGTTCAATCAGAGGCGGAAAACCGCGGCTGAGACAGCACAAACTAACAAGTTTCAGCACAATCGATGATGTATCTAGGATTCTAGGCTAATTAATGCTACAAGATAGGCGAGCCGGAGCAAAGCTTGTGTGCGTGCCTGTGGGTCGAGCTTCGTACTTTGATATCTTTTTCAGGCTCTTGAGGGGGCAGCTGAAATGCAACGAGCTGTGACTATGGAGTACAGTGACCGGGTTTACTAGGGATGGAGGGAAAAACCAACTCGATCCCTGCTTGTTAAATCTTTAGGTCATACCAGGGGGGGTTGTAAAGAGGCTTTAGCGATTGGTTGTATATGCGCACGCGACATGCAGCGCGAATCCCCTTGTGGATGAAGAGTGTCAGCAAGTGCCTGCCTGGAGGTTTGTTTCTTTTCTTTTCGTTTCTTTTTCTTCTGTTTGCTTTTGCTTTTCTTTTTGATAGGCCGATGCATAGCCCGATACAGGACGTCTCTGGTTTTCTTCGTGCCCGGGGTCGGAAATACGGGGTCTTGATGAAGAAGCTGTTCCGAGCAGGCATAAATTGAACGTCACAGAGTTCCGAACTCGCCCTGTGTTTGATCGACTTTCAGATATAATTCCTCATTTGGAGGAATTCTCAATTACACATTCTCGCTGGCGAATTCGTATCACATCTCGAGGCCCCCCTTTTCAAGAGGCTAGCAGAGTTTAGTGACAGTGGGCCTAGACGGACTTGGCTACTGGGACGAAGAGTATATACCCTTCCCCAAAAAGGAATAAATCGTGTCGATGGCGATCCCTCAAGCGGAGTCGAGCAGTGATGCTACCTAGCCCGAGTGTCCCGGTTGGTAAGGGCGTTATACGGAGCATCTTGGACGTTGGTAGATTAAGCCGAGACGTTGTATTAGTAATGGATGTACGGATACTAATATAGAAATGACTGTTGCCTGAGAGTGGGCTCATATCTTCAGACGAACGGTAGAGACAAAAATAGACAGGGCAACTTGTCAGTATGTAACACCCTTGACATGCTGAAATGATCTTCTCTGGGAAGCTCTTCGACTGAGGTGAAGAATCTGGCTGCAGCTGCCGTGTCATTTTCGCTTTCAAGGCCGATCCTGGCTTAATTGCTCAGGCTCAACACGTCTAGTACCTGAATAGCTTAGCCTGATGCGGGGAGAGTATGAGAGCTCCAGTTAGAAAGTGCGGGTCACTCCCACATCATCCCGGAACCTGGAAACTGCAGCACATCAACAGCAGGGCTGCCCACTGAGAAGATCCATGGATGTGCTGCACTTTAGCGGCGGCCCGCTGTAAAGCCACCCAAAGACTTCATTCCACTGCCTCATCCTCCACCTGGATTGGTTGGGCTGCAGTGGCCATCAGCACCAACGTCGGCGCGCGGGGCTGCGCGGCAAATCTCATTCATCCATTCTTGGCCCCTTCTCCCAAGCTTCTTTCTCAATCTCAACTCAATCTCATAATCCTCCACTAACGTTCATCTTCAAGCCGACACTCTTGGTTGCCGCTCAATCTTGTGCTATATCTGCTTGCTCTCTCTTCACTTTAGGGCACACTGCCGTCGCTTTGCCCTCGACGCGACACCTTCCAGCTGGAAAACCTCGACATCTTGGGACCCCGGCCCACGCCGCCGTTCGTCGCATTTTAACTCTGCCGTACGGATACTCCGTCCTCCGTACTCGGTGCAATGAGACGCCAGAACCGCTCGTGCGACCAGTGCCGCAAGGCCAAGCGGGCATGCGATGCGCCCTCTCTATGGGACATTCAACGAAACTCGGAGAGGCTTCGAAACGGTCCTGACGGCGCAGGCGGGGCTTCTCTTGCTGAGGAGCATCTAGGTGAGTTTGTTTGTATTCCTTCCTCTCTTCTATTTCTCCCACGCTGCTCCCCCTCAATGCGCCTTTTCCCAATATCAACGCCGCTAACCGAGGGGTCAATGAAACCTCATAGACGAGATCGACTCCAGATCTCTACGATGTTCATACTGCCTTCGTACCCGCAAACAATGTACCTTCAACTGGGTTCGAGCTCAGTTACAGACTGGACCTGCCGCGGCAAGCACAACTGCTAGCAATGAAGCTCCCTCTGAAAATGGCGCCGTCCCTCGTCGTGTTCCTGATCAGTCGCGCGCAAAGGCCAAGCGACAACGATCACGCCCTCAGCAACAGCCAGGACCGTCGCCGCCTCAGGCTCCTCTTCCGAACCAGGCGCTCGATGTTAACGCAACCGCTTTGCTAGATATGCTCCAAGCACCTCCGACAACACACGACTTGACCTGCTGGGGACCAATGGATACCACCGGCTTCGCCAACTTTCCTGCCTTTCCCAGCACCACATTCGATAACATGCCTGCGCATGGCATCTTCGATCCGACTGTCTTCGACGCCAGCCTTCACAACAGCGTACTGCAGAGTTTCGAACCTTACTCTACACCAGCGCACCCACATCCTATGGATCTTACACCTACCAGCGAGCTTAGTGGCCATGCTTTGCACGTGCAACATCAAACCACAGAGGAGGAGAATGGCGAAAACGGATGGCCTCTTTTTCAGACTCAATCGGCTGGCAGCGATACTCTTTTCCAACCCTCTCCTTCTGGTTCCAACTCTTATGAAAGTGATGTCTCATCAAGGTCGCTAAGCGTTCGCCACTACCCAGAAAGCATGACAAGAAGCTACAGCACTTCGATTTCACCATTCTCAGTAACACACAACATGATGACAAAGACGAACAACAACCTGATCTCAGATAACCTGATGAGAATATACCATGATGTTCTGGAGCATGCTCTATCTTGCTGGTTATCGGAAGAGACATGCCCTTATAAACCCAACACCATCACTCGACCATCCAACAATGGTGTTAGCTGGCTAGCATCTCATTTTGAGGGACTTAGCGTTGGTCAACCGAAACAACAAGATAACAGGATTTACCGGCGCGTTATTCAACTCGACAAGAATGCACAGTCAACGCGGCTCATTCGACTAAGCAAATCAGACGACAGAGCTGCTTCAAAGGCTTTACATTTAGCTATCATGGCATTTGCTACCCAATGGGCGCAGGGCAGTCAACGTGAGCGAGATAGGTTCCCATCGAGTTTGACGCAGATGGATAGTATGTCATCGGAATTTGACAATATCAACGAAGATTTCGACCGAACACTTCAGAGAACCTTCTGGGCTCAAGCTAAGCGTGCCTTGCAGGACTGTTCTGATATGGAATGTTTCCGCGTGGTTTGTGCCGATTTGATTATGGGACTGGCACAAAAGCCGAGAGACGAGGAAGACAACAACGACGCAAGCAACTTTGGTGGCGATAGCCCTATTGCCTCCGGTGAGGGATCGATTGCCTCGCAACTTAGCGAGATTATCGCCGCTGAAGGTCCCCCAGTATTCATGGAACGGGCCGCAAGGAAGATGCATGCTCTCAAGTTTCAGTATGAAGCCCGGGAAACGGGCGTTCTGGACGTGTCTGGAAGCTCGCTCGGATTGGAGAAGGCGACATCCGCGGAGTCTTTGAGCGAGGAGGACAGGGGCACTATTGGCCTTGTTTACTGGATGACGGTCATGTTTGATACTGTGTCTTCTTCCATGAACGGCCGGCCTGTCGTTGTTTCAGATGAAGAGTGCCATCATGATCCGACTTACCCCGATCATCCTGAACACGAGTCCTACAATATAGAATACAGACCTCAAGACGCTAGGTGGTGGGCGGAACTCTTTGTGCGCGAGAACAAGGAGGGAGTCTTACGTTGGCCCTGCTCGTACGATGCTGCATCCAAGGGCGTCGTCACGGCGGCCCCTATCAAGGTCATCCTTTTCCGACACGTGTCGTACCTCCAGAATACAGTCAGAAGTCGATACCGAGGTGAGCCGGTGGAAAAGGTTATTTGCAACGCCATGGCTGTGTACAAGCATTGGAACGTAAGCTATGGCGCCTTCTTCCGGGACCTGGTCGAGCAGTATGACTGTGTTCCAACACTCATTCAGAGCTGGTTTGTATGCGTGGTAGCTCATTTCCACTGTGCTGCTCTCTTGCTTGCAGACTTGATTGAGCTTGTGGACGAGAACAAGTTGGGTCTGGAGTACTCTACTCAAGTCCGTCAAGCAGCCAATGTGGTGGTTTTATTGCGCAGGGACAGTGCGGCTATTCTTTCGGATCTTGCTCGGGTGTCAACACGCCCCCGAGCTGGTGATGTTCCAGGCACGGGTGTCTCAGATCTTCACTTTGCAGTCATCGAAGGTTCTATTCTGACAGAACCTTGGACAATGATTCTAATTAGGGCGTTTACCAAGGCAGCTATTCTGCTTCTCACAGAAGTAGAGCAGAGTGTGCGGCACGAGCACCAACCCCTTGAGTATCCTGGCGTGATCGATCTGGTCCGTAGGTGCGAGGACTGCACCAAAGCGCTCTGGTGCTTGGGCAAAAAATCGGACATGGCTCGCAATATTGCCAGCATTCTTTCCTCAGCGCTAGGTCCATACATGATGCCGAGGGCCATCTCCCACATGCCTATGTCGTCCGTGGAGCCTGTTATGGTGTAAGATTTGATATATGGGTGTTCTTTTTGGGTAATTACCTGACAACAAGCGATTGGCAGATGTGTATTTGGGAATTGAAGGTTAACAAACGGTATAATCAGCAAAATGAATGAACGAGCGAAGTCGATATATGTACACGTATTTATGGTATGTTATAGTAACGAAACAGTCATTGTCGTCGATAAGATGTTGTTCTGGGAGGGCCCAGATAAGTCTCGGTCCATGCCATGGATATCAAAATTTGTTCTAAGCAGTATGGTATACTTTCGGATTTGTTGACATGTTTCATTTGATGTGATGATTGAGTCTCACTATCGAACTGGCTTACCGTGAACAAACTTACCATACGTATAGTCATCGTGTTGGACCATGATAGTACCAGGAGTCAGTCGTCTATCCAGGTCTATGACATGGGATAAAACCTTAGACTTCGCACCTTGATTGACAGACTTTGGCTGGTGATATCCAGTATGCTTACTTGTTCCGTCAAGGCGTTGTTCACGCTGTACAGGAAGTCTGCCTTGGTCGACGCCACATATAAGTCCTTGATGTCGGGCGGGTAACTTATGAAGTTATGTCGCCAAGAGGGAGAATCTGGGGGCTAGGACTTTTGAGTAAACGAATCAACCTGTAATAATATCAGAGTACGTAATTAAAACAATATTATCCACAATCACTTTACAAAGCCTGGTAAAAGATCTAACCTCTTTGCTGTAGTAGAATGAGGCGTAGAGCAATAACTTTTAGTTCCTGCTACTATAATTAACAACCGTAGGGCTGATACATGCACACAGCCAACCTCTACGCTAGTAACAGCAACGCATCGTCTCCACTGGTGAATAATCAGCCCCTGCGAGGCTCAGCTCGGCTCAGCTCGTCACACAAGAACGGGGGCTGTGTTGGTGGATAAGGCAGTTGGCTACAGCAGAGATTTCTGGTAGAAAGCTCTACAGTCTGATGTTAGGACACCAACTACGGGGTAGAAGGGGTCAGAAAACAGGGGAGTAAATGAAAGATGATGTAAAGAATGCCAAGGTCAATGCGGCTGCTACTACCATCTGATCTAGAGCTGCCATCTAACATGGTACCACGGTGAATTTCAAGGGCTTGTTAGTGCTTACAGCACTGCCATGACGCTTGAATATATGGTTATTTGTTGGGGGCTGTAAGCACAAGGCCGCTCACATGAAGTCCTAGATAGGAGCTTGACAGCATGATATCGAGTTCTAGCAGCATCTCTCTTATATAACATCAAAGAATCTTGATACGTCTTGCGTGAGTTATCATAGGCCGTCAAGCTTTCCTTTTTGTGTCGTTCCACTATGGCACCTACACTCAGTACCACCGGCTTTTGCACATCAACAGCATGCCTTCAACTCGCTGCCGAGATGAAGCAAAGTATGGCTTTGAACTATACCGAAATCGATCCCTGTCAGGACTTTGAGCAATGTGAGTAGGGTCACCATTTCCAACTGGAAACCCTCAGCTCTAACACTCGCAGACGCCTGTGGTAACTGGGACAGCTATCACGATATCCCAGAAGGCGCAGAGTCTATATATGGCCTCACTCTCGCCGAGCAATTCACCAACTCTGCTGTGAGAAAGATCCTGGAGAACCCATATCCCGTCGGTGAAGATGCTGGCTATATATCAGTCAACTTGACCAAGGAGCAGATAAAGGCCGACAAGAGAAATCATGCCAAGATGCAAGATGCTTACCAGGTCTGCATGAACTACACTGCCCTAGAAGAAGAAGGCCTCCAAGGGTTGTCAGAGGTTGTAAATGACATAGTTGATATGTTCCCTGTCGCAAAGCCAAACACGACTCTGGGTACTTCTTCATCGTCTTTGACCGATACGCTGGCCTACTTTGAGAACTTCGGCATTGGAACCTTCCAGAGCTTTGTCATCGACCAGAACGAATACGACCCCGAGGAAGTCATTGCAGTACTATATCCACCTGTTGTACAAGAGCTTGCGCTCCCTGAAACAGACCAAGACACAGCAGAGCTTGTGCAACTTTCCGCCCGGCTCCTCAAGGCCGTGTACCCCTCCAAAATCGACACCGCAACTGCTGCAGGACTTGCCAAGTCAATTTACACATTCCAGAGCCAGTTGATAGATGCTTGGGTATGGAGTCAGCTGAACGAACCTGCCGACATTGCTCCGGCGGGAGACCTGAAGAAGCAGGCTCCTCGTATTGATTATGACGGTGTTGTCAAGCAGTTGGCGCCCAAGAGTTGGAAGGGAAGAATCAATACAATGCAGCCTTTGTACTTCAAGAACGTGTCCGACATCGTCGCGGAAACCACAACAGAGACTCTGCAGGCGTACTTTGTATGGAGGATGGTGTCGTCTGTTTCACCCTACGTCGAGCACAGCTTGACCAACACATACAACGACATGCTGTCCAAGCTCAAGGATAAAGATCCAGAAGATGTCCGCCCCCGCTGGAGGAACTGTGCTATACTGATCGATCAGGGTGTAGACTGGATCGTGGACAAAAAGATTGGCAGTGCTATTGGCCCCCATGGCCTGACGTGGATTCTCTCTCGCTTCTTCGTCGACAAGAACTTCGGCCCTGAAAAGGTCAAACTCGCATCCCAATTGGTAGACTATATCAAAGAATCTTTCTCTGAGCGTATCAAGACGAGAGACTGGGCAACCTCAAAGGTCAAAAAGGCCGCTCTCGAGAAGTTGAATGCTATACAGAAGACCATTGGGCTGCCCACCGACCCCAACCCTATGGACCCCATTGAAATCGAGGAGTACTATTCCGATATTGAGATAAAGCCATCTCTTGTCATGAATGCTCTCGCTTTCGCCAAGTCTGGGGTCTCCAAACGGTGGGACACTCTTGCAAAGCCTTACAGCAGAGGGCAACTCATCAAGAGCACCCTGGAGGCCAACGCATACTATTCCCCAACTCGGAACGAGATCGGCCTGCTTGCGGGTTACCTCCAGGCTCCACTCTTTGACGTAGAATACCCCGATTACATCAACTACGGAGGAGCAGGCGTCGTCGTCGGTCATGAGATAACACACGGCTTTGACACTCAAGGTTACCAATACGACAAGTCAGGAAATAAGACGTCGTGGTGGGACAAAGAGTCAGAAGAAGCATTTATCAACAAGACAAAGTGTTTCATTGACCAATACAGCAACTTCACCATCAAAGCCGCCAACGGAACAGACCTCCATGTTAACGGAACCCTGACCGTGTCCGAAAACATCGCCGATGCTGGAGGTGTAGTCTCTGGCTTCGCCGCCTGGAAGAAGCGAGAGTATCGCAAAGGAAAGGCCAAGAACCTACCGGGAATGGAGAAATTCACACATGAGCAGCTTTTCTTCCTCAAATGGGGTCAGACGTGGTGCTCCAGTATCAAGCCTGCCCGTTCTCTTCGACTCCTGAGCTCCGATGTCCATGCCCCAAGCTCTGCAAGGGCTCTGCTCCCTTTAAGAAATTCGGCCGGTTTCAACAAAGCCTTCAACTGCCCCAAGAGAGAGCCTGCCTGTGAGCTTTGGTGATCTTGGACGGATGGCAAGGATTGGGATTCAGTGACCGCGCGTCGTTATTCTACTATAGACAATAATCACACCTCACGTTTAGACACTCCAAGTATTTGTACCAGAGTTTTATTCCATCTGCTGTAATTCTCATGATGATGACTAAACATCAGCGTTATATCTATCTTGATGCATCTCGTAATCTAAATATATATATTACAGACCATCCCGCAGAGTAGTGATATCATGCCTGGCAAGTAGTCATGAGCTTCGAGTACAAATACATCGCTCTTCTTGGAGGTCGCGTCTTTGGCCCTGTCCATCTCCATCAATGCTTGATACTAATACGGTAGCATGTTTTCTTACTGCATGAAATTAGCAGCAGCATGCCTCAAGCCGCCTGCCCACCCTGTGAGCCTCCCCGAAAGCCACCCCGACCGCGTCGGCCACGGTATCCCGCGGTCCTTCCTCGTCGCCCACCCCGACCACTCCCACGAGGTTTAGAACCGACACTCTCTTTTCCATGTCCAGATACCTCGGTGCTTTTGGTTCGAGCACCTTCAGCGATATTTGTCTCGACGACTGTTTGGTCTTGGCCTTGCGAATTCTTAGGCTTTGTTGGGTATATCATGCTATTGTTACGCAGAGCCGTGTGCTCTCCTTCGCTTGGATGTCCGTTCTCCGACGTCGGAATTGTGCCATTTTGGTGATCATTAGCCGCTTGGCTGATCTCGATAGGGACTGGAATCTGAGACCCGGCACTGGCTCTCATATGAGGAAGTGTGACACGACGTTGGTTCTAGTTGTATTAGGCACAATGAGTCCACATCATTTTGTGTACCACTCACCACATATCTAGGCTCCTCTATTGCAGAGGCCAGGTCTGTCTCGTCTAGGTCAAGGTTGTCAGAGCCATGGGATGCCTGAGATGGTTCGCTCTTGGATTGGGCACGTCGGGAGTAATATGGGAGCTTGTATTCAACAGTCGGGCCGTCCCCACTGCCTGGCCGCGTCTTAACGGCTTTGTGTACGTTTGCAACGGTGGCTCCGGCTAAGAGAATCAGAAAAGCTTCACAAACAATGTTTCCCCACTCACATTCTATGTTCTCGACATTTCCAATTTGGCTTGTATTTTTGTTCTTCAGAGCACGATCAACTGCTGCAATAAAAGCCTTCTTTTTTTCTTCTGAACCTGTAGCTTGCGGTGTAATGTACTTGCTGCCTTCCGCGGGTTGGCTTCTCTATAGTCCACCAGAAACGGCCGGCTTCGCCTTGCTTTGTTCCTCTTGTTCGGTAACCTCATCAGACCACTGCCGGCTGGTCTGCGAGCTTGTGTTGATCGCCTCCTCTGGAGCGGTAGAGCCAATTGACACGTCAGAGACTTCAGTCGCAAGAGATTGCCGAACCTTGGCCAGCGTGCGAGGGGTGAATGTAGCTGCGATGGGGTTCAATCGGTTGCCCTACAAGTTGAGATTAGAATCACCAAAGACTATTTTCCTTCGGTTAAAACTACCTCTTGCTTGCGTGTTGGAGTAACCGTTACTTCCCCTTCGTTGCCTTTAGCCTCTGCAAATCTCACTTGTTCGACGGCTGCTGCTGGCGGCTTGTTGACCTTCGACAACTCGGTCTTGGTCTGTTCCGAGGATAGGTCATTAACAAATCCTGCTTGACCAGCTGACTCATCCTTGTCTTCTTCTTTGGGTCGTACAAAAACTTGCTTGGACCAAAGATCGGCGTATCTTCCTCCAGCAACGATCAGTTCATCGTGGGTTCCCTGCTCGAGGATCTCGCCGTTCTCGACTACAATAATTCGATCTGCGTTCATGATTGTAGAAAGACGATGGCTTCCTGCGTTAGAACACAACTGAAGAATGGCTAGCATAAATGACTTACGCGACAATAAAAGTAGTCCGTCCCTGACACAATCTCTTGAAAGACAGTTGGATCTGCTGCTCTGTGTCTGTATCCACTGCACTAGTAGCCTCATCGAGTAGAACAATGTCTGGTTTCTTTAACATTGCTCGAGCAATTGCAATGCGTTGAAGCTCGCCACCGGACAATTTTCTATTAGAGTCAGTGCTTAACAATCTTACGCCCAATCCATTTCGACTCACACGCCGCGTTCTCCAACACGTGTTTTGTAACCTATACAAAGTTAATAGCCATTTTTGATACAACCTTGGTACTACATTACCATGAGTGAAGCCTTTGATCTTATCATGAATGCAAGCCGCTTGGCAAGCTTCGAACACCTCCTCATCGCTTGCGGTAATTCTCCCATATCGTACATTGTTCATAATTGTGTCATCAAACAGAATCGGACTCTGCGGAACAACTCCAATTCGATCACGCAGACTAGCGTGTGTTAGTGAGAAGAATGCTGGTTGGGAGCATATCCTACCTGAATAAATCAACATCACGTATATCTTGACCATCAATGCAGATGCGACCCTCTTCCACGTCATAAAATCGATCAAGAAGTTTGATGAGAGTAGACTTGCCCGCTCCTGTAGCTCCAACAAAAGCCACTGTTTGTCCAGCGGGGACATGGAAGCTGACATCTTTGATGATGCCCTTCGTTTTGTCGTAACTAAAAAAGACCTTCTCAAAATCAACCTCACCAGCTACAAACTTTAAAGGTCTTGCCCCCTTCTGGTTTTCGACTGATGGCTGAGTCCTCATGATGTCAAGTAGGCGCTCAGCGTCGATGAAGTCGTCACTGACGCTCTTACCCAATTTTGCAAAGAATTGAAGTGGAGAAGTCAACTGTGCCCAGTACATCAAGAGCATTGCGAACTGGCCAGGTGTTGCATGTCCCGTCTTGATACGGTACACTGCAAGAAAAGCGCTCGCGAGAAGGCCCGACGTCAGGACCAGGGTTTGGAATGCAATAGAGATGTACCATCCAAGCACATATTGCTGCTCTCTAAGCCAACGGTTGGTGACTGCATTGGCATGTCGATTGTCTTCGTAACCAATTTGATTGAACGCACTGACAGTCTGCCATCCGAGAAAGCCAGATTGACGCACATAGTGTTCTTCATATAGGGCATTGACACGGTTACGGCTTGCCGCTTTGGAAGTAGAAACAAGTCTGCTAGCAATTAGAAGGAAAAAGACACCAGTGACCACAGTGATGAGTCCTTCATAGGGTCCGAAAGTAATCGAAAGATAGACAACAGCCACGCCCATATCAATAAGCATAGGCACGGCGTGAAGCAAGACGTTCTCAACGACATTGGAAACCGCACTGCCGCCGTAGATAGCCATCATCATATCTGATGAGCTTTTAGAGTCATGAAAGTCCGCTGAAAGATGCATCATATGCGAGTAGGCTGCGCGCGTCAATGCATCGTGGGAATAGTACTTAACCGGAACCCATAGCCACTGTCGAATAAGCTCAATGCCTGATTCAGATGCAGCTAAACGGAGGGCAGCAAAAATGACTACCGCGATCCAAGGATCACTGCTGCCGGAGCCGTTTAGACTGTCCATGATGATACCTGTCTGACGGGGAATGAGGAGGTGGAGTGCGTTGGATCCGAATAGGCACAGGCACACAGCCGCAGCACGAAGTTGCAAAGCGACGTTACCAACAGGCCAGACGTACGGGAAAAGAATCTTCAAGTGAATTAGCAAAACCCCTCGGCTACAATGACATTATGGCAGTTAGATGCTCTTGTAGAGATAGGCAAGTTCCGGGTTAGTGCAGACGTTGTTTTCCATACCTTGAATCCTTTCGCGTACTCAAACCAGTTCCCGCCCTCTTCGAGCCTCTTCTTCATGGTTTCTTTAGCTTCCCTCTCACGACGTTCCCAGTTGAATTCTGGCGTCTCTTCATCATCTTCCTCAGCCTGGAGTGTGGAGCCATAACCGGACTCCTGACCTGTTGGGCTGTTCGGTGAGGTGTTTACAGCTTTGGGTAATAGCGGCTCCCGCTCCTCATCCGAGTCTATTTGGGCCGATGTTCCAATAGCGAATAAACCGGCAAGTGCTATAAACGAAAGACACCGTATACCAATACTAACGCTGTTTAGGATGCTGAAGATATTGAATGGGGAGAGTAATCCCAAGGCCGCGGATAGTGCGGTGATGGTAATGTCGAAAGTCAAACCAATCAGCCAAGCTCCGATAAATGGATAAAAGGGTGCATGCTCAGTATCGAGGCAGTGACTTAACTGGACACCAAAAGCCAGGATGCAAGCCAAGTGCCCGATGATGATGTGATCCTCAGTCGGCCAGTTTCGTGAGAGGCTTGCCTGAATCCCAAGCAACAACAACTGAGTAAGATATGTGAGGATACACACGAGATAGAGTACGAGTGTGAGTTTCCCGCTGGGGCATTTCTTCTTTTTCTCACGTTCTTTAGAGGACTGGACTGTACAGGCCGAAACAATGGAGGCGAAAAAAAAGTAGGTGAGAACGAAAGCCGGATATAAGTAGTACAGAATCACCGAGGCAGTTTCTGCCGATGAGGCGGCTACCATGGCGTCCAGATCTGGATCAAGCATCTGCATCAATCAGAAAATGAACTTCTAACTCACAAACAAAGCTAGGTGAGGAGGGAATCAGTTGAATGCGTTCAATGGCGGCATATAATCCGAGACAAGAAACAGGCCAAAAAGAGAGCGTGTTGATGTGCTCTTGGAAAGAAGACGGAGAGCGAGGGATGAAAGAAGGACAAACTCTCGATCCGTAGCAGTGTAGACAGTATTGACCGGTCGTAACCCGATGTGCGATAGCGATGGCGGAAACCGGTGTTGGAGATGAATGACAGAAGGTGTAAAGGTTCAGTCCAGAACGAAGAGGTGACGACCACAACATGCAACGAGACGTGGCCAACGGAAGTTGTCTGCAGGTTTGCGCTTCCCTTGGCGTTTTCGTTTTCGATAAAACCTTCCTCGAGCTACCTACTAGTCAACCCCGAACGGTCCTTACAAAACTAAGGTAGGTACCTCACGGAGCTCAGCTGCTTGCGGCTGCCTGGGTAGGTGAGTTTGCCTGGTACACGGGAAGGTACGGGCGACATGCGATGTTGACTCCCAAATGTCTTAGATGACGGGAAGTGAGGTGATGGCAAGGCAAAGAAGGTACTGTACTGTGCCTAAGGTAGGCGGGCTCCGCTAATTCTGCCAGGTTTAAACTTCAAAGCTCAATAGTTGGACCACCTCGAAATTCACTACCGGATACGAAATGGAGACGATTTATGCAGAGTGATCGGGCTTGAAATATGATTCAGAGTAGAGTTCGAAATGTTACAACCTTTCCAAGGGGAAACATTCGTTGAATCCCGACAAATCTATATCTACCCAAGTCTGACCACCTATATTTACCAGCTCACGCGCCTTACAGAGGTTGATTGGTGTATAACCGATTTCGACCCCTGAATTGTGACCAGTGAAGGCTGCTCAGGAGGATGCCGTCACCGCTGAATTGCCGACACATGGATGGATTTTCGAGACCTGCAGCTTGCCATGGCCTCAGTCCCAGCCGTATCTCAACATGGTTCGAATGGGTCGCTTGGTTTTGTGTTCGTTTCTTATCGTATCTTCTAAGCCCCGGACCGAAGCTCACTGAACGGGTCACCTCTCATGCACGGCTGTTCCACATTGGCTTTGTGGCAAACCGCACGACCCAGGCACGCATCATGGGCCGCCCAGAATTTGTCTTTGTCTGACAAAAGAACGGACGAATACATCTATACAAACACACAACTTCCAATTCCACAAGAATGGGTGTATCACTGTTTTGACTTGGACAAACAAATTCTCGCATCAGCTGACGGCCGGCGGAATCTATTAGGTAGTCCGAAAGACCAGGTTGAAATTTGGAAAGAATTAAAACTCTTGATATAGGCACTAGCTCACATTCGCGTCGAGAGTGTTATGTACGCCCATATATCACTGGCCCTACTTGTATCGTCTTGCCATGAATCTTTCCGGATATGATTATGGCCGGATCAGAGAATTGACCCGCCTGTCAACCTAGTGGGTCGCGTTTATACCATCGCCATATTGGGCATATTTCCTTGCAATGGAGACATTCGATTAGCTGCGGAGGAATATGAGATCTGTAATCACCCCCACACTCTTCGATCTGGTGGGCAACATTGCAGTGGCCCACCCACAGATACATGCACACAACACAGTTGGCATTTAATACTTGGGCTTGAGCCCAATAGCTCTGGATAACTCACCCATTGGAGTCGTTACTCGTCCTTTCACAAAGCGACACTCTTTGACAGGGACAATTTCAGTATTGGGCTCCAAGAGTAAGAATGGTTTTGTGAGACTCGAGTATTGGTGTCCAAAGTTGAAAAGGACATGATGCGATGTGCGAGTTGCAATCGTTCAATTTACACAATCATTTGTTTTGATCGCAATAAGGATAATTCGCTCTCTGAACTTTTTAATCATTTGGGGAAGGTAACAACACTAGCTAACCCCCATCATAGACGGAACGCTCACAAAATCCTGCTATCAACCCAACATCATGCCATCCCGCATTCTGCAACGTACCAGGAGGTTTTTGCTACGAACGGTATCCATCCAGTTCTGTTCACCTGAATCAAACAGCTCGTTTTGAGGCGATGGCAAAAGTCATAAATTCGTTATCAGAAACTCCATGAAGGGTTCCAGGTGATCTCATCCACAAGTCGTGGCTGAAGTCCGATACCAACAAACGATTCAGATTCAGAACGATGAAATGGCATCATACCGCCAAGTGGCTGACTGTGCATAAGAATCGATTCTTCCCGCTTTGAGTCCAATGATATGTCAAAATTCCCTTCTCCCACCTCTGATGACGATGTGTGGCCCATTGGGAAGGGCTGTGACCAAGTTGGTGAGACTCCTTCGAACTCAGGAGTTGGTAGACCCAGTGACTCCGAGGGACTGGTGCCGCTATGGCATGAACCTCGACGAAATGGACTCATTGGATCACCGTCAGGCTGAACCGTTGAACAGCAAGAGGTCAGGCCGTCGACTGTCTTCTTGGCCTCGTTGGCGATATATTTTTGTATCAGAACACAGTTGCAATCTGTATGCTGTAGCAATTGTGTCTTCAGGTGATATATCTCGGTAGTCAGGGAGTCAAAGCAAGAGGAAAGATACCGATTCTGGTCTTCCATGGCCTGTTCCTGGGAAGCAAGGGCTGATGCTTCGTCCCGTTTCCGGAGACGACACTTCGTGGCAGCTAGCCTATTCCGCTCAAGGACGCGTCGGTGTCGTGGATCTTTGAGCAGGTCGTCTCCACCTAGGTCCATCCCATTATGAGCTTTCCGTAAGTCCTTGGCTACCCCTTTGGGTTTGCGGCCACGCTTCCTAGGTTGGGGTGGGCTGGGTACAGGGGCTGGGCCACTCGCTTCTTCTGCAGTGCTTATGATAGATTGTGAGCGCCTTTGGTTCCTGGTCTTTTGAGTGAGCTTTTCTTCAGCCTCAGTACTGGGTAGTAGAGGCAACGAAGGTGCATGATTGTTGTATGCGGCCAGTGCGGCGTTGTATTGAAGTGGTGCTTGCATAATGCCAAATGCCATTTCTTGAGGAATAGGTGATCCACCCATTGCCTCTTCAAAGAAGGAAGGATCTTGGGCCTGGCCAGGAATTGGTTGATGTCCAATATTACCCCGGCTGGAAGGTGACGGCGTTCTAGTATAATAAGGTGAAGGGGTCATTATATATCCTGGCGAGGGAGTAGGTCCCACAGCACTCATGGGACCTTCGAATGAAAAGTCCATGGTGTAAGGGTAAGACTGTAGGAAGGCAGCCATCGGGAAATTGTTGTCAGTTCGATCAAGGATCGAAGTCGGTTTTTTGGGCTGGGGTTCTCTAATGATTTGAGACGAGGACGCTCGGGAGTCGACAGATATATTGCTGTTGTTTTCTTGTCAACGACAGGCAGTGCTACATTGGCTGCTGACACAGCGAGGCAATGGTTGAAACTGTAGCTACTGAGGACAAAGATAAGATCGGTAAGAGAAGACTGGTCAAGCTGCAAGTTCCAAGAGGGGGACAATGGCTAAATATATGGCAGATCCGGTTTTAGCTGCTTCGCAGCTAGGTCCTATGAAGGCCACGCGGTGCCGTACTCAACGCCCGTTCAGAGAAATGGGTCCACCAAATATGCACGGCATCTTTCACCCTAATACAGCCATAATAATAAAACGTTGAGCTCGCTAGATCAGTATATCATACTTGGCTAAGCTGAAGCAGCGGGGATGGAATGATCCAGGCAAGTCCGTGAGGGGAAATAGACTTTCGATCAGAGTGGGAGAGCTTCAAGAAGTCGCCCTCCTTACCGTACTTTGTGGGATATCGGCTTGGGTCAGCAACAAACCTCCCGAGTCTCTCGGTCTTCAGATCCTTCCCTTCCTATTGGTCTGATCCACATGCGGGAGCTACCTCCGGTCCACGTCCCCCGGAAAGCTGGACTTTGCACCAGCTTCTTACAGTACTACGTGCGTATTCAAGATGCAGGCAATCCCTCTCAGATACTCTCACTTGGCGCATCAGCCAGGCTAAGGGGTGCAGGAGAGTAACACATGATGTGTCCAGGACTCCGCCATTTTGCTCCTTGCTTCAGGTAGGATGAATCTTATGCTACGCACGGAAGTTAACAAACCGTTGTGCCTGGAAGCAGGGACCGTGGCGTTTGAATTATCCTGTTCCCGGTGCATGGATGCTGACATCTTATCGAGGCGAGACTTGGCTGGGCTCCAATAGACCTGGCCACTACAGTACATGCTCTGTAGTATGGTACTAAAGGCCATGCGTGTATGCGTATCCTTGCTCTAACAACGTCAACCCACACGGCAAAGAAACGTGTGAATAATAAGTCACAGGTGGATCCAAAAAGGAATTTCAAGAGCTTGTCCTTGTACCCGGGTTGAGGGTGTATGATTAGCTGATCTGAGCCAAATGCGCCTGCACAAAGGGCAGTCGACGCATCTGTAGTGCTTTCTATCGTCATGCTCACAGGAAATTGCATGGATATGAAGCCGACGGCGGCCGGGTTCAAGCGTACTAGTACTCAGCCGGAGATCCAAAGCAGTGAATGAAGAACGGTGCGTCGGAAGAAAAGCTTGACCCTTGACAAGTGATGGACTCAACCCGGGCTGAGGAGTTTCTGCATTTGAGGTGTATGGATAACCACACTAGACAGCCAGGTACTGCGCTCGGACCCTCAACTTATAGCTCGCTTTCTAATACTCCATAACAGCCTTACAACCTCCCAGGGCAACACTCGCCGTGGCAATTGACTTGATCTGCAAATCAATAGTGATTAACGCAGAGGATGAATCAGAATGATTACAGCCATCCAGTCGTGAGTTATACACGAGTGGAAATGGCAAAAATGGGCTTTCCAACTCTGTGAGGCATAGAAGAGTCATTGTTATCAGGTCTCTAGATCTGTTAGGCACAAAGTCCGGCTTGAGACTTTGTTAAGGTAAGTGACGATCCTGCTCTCACTGATCCTTAAGGCCATTCAGGCACAAGACGTCAAAACCACAGATCTGTTATCTCCCAAATGGCATGGAAACTGCTGTTATTAGTGGTCGATACATAACACTGCACGTACCTATAACCGGTCACTCCCTTGAGATGCGACTTCAACCACAGTACCCATCGGTGGGTAGGAGTGGGCTTTGATGGATTTAACAACTGATTTTCAAGTCGATGATAAGAATCTGGCAAATTCGTTGTGGTATTGACGCCACCTTCCCGCAGCAGAGCACCCACGTATTGAGGATCAAGGACCGTTGTGAATGGTGCCTTCGAATTGGTCGAGGCCTTGTTCTCTCAATTGGTCACAAAATGTAAGGTGCGCCAAGTTCCAATTCCTGGGAACTGGGTGGCCGTTTGTCTTAGCCACAATGTTAGTGTATGAAGCTCAAACGTCTGTTCCCGGACCTATGTTCTATTTCACCTCTCCCGTTCACAGCACCAGGTACACGCTCATCAAACCAAGTGCTGATTACACAATTTTGGACTAAATACTCTCAGTACTTTATCTACTGGCGGCAGCGAAACCCTGCTGGAAATCAAGATCAAGGTTGACAAAAGCGGACTAATGCTAAGATAAGAGGAGTGGGTGATAGAAAAGATTACCAACATCCATCTATTCTGTCTACTCATTTGTGGTTGTTCTTGCATTTCAGGTTGCCACAATTCCAGTGGTTTGACTACATCCATTGTCCAGTATGGTGCATTCAAGCTTTTCCTAATTGAAGCAGTCTAGGTTTGGCAGTAGCTGAGGGAATCAAAGCTAAAATATCTCATGTTCTCAGTTCTATAGGCCACTTCGTGTTCTGGGATCAACTGGCGCTCACATGTGTACTTTCGGTTGAGGCACAAGAAGGTGTAGTTGGGGGTTTGAGTTTTGCTCCATGGGTGGAGAAATCAGCATCGAAGGCCGGAGGGCGCCGACTGACACTCACGGCATAAAGTCAAGAAGCCACTAACTAAACCTTAGAATCGCCTTATCACGGGGCTAAACTTGGGATGTCGACTTTTGGTACTGCACTGCACCGTCTAGTTCGATGAGGAGGCGACAAAGAGGCCTGCATACGGAGACGTCGTATTACGGTACTTCAACGTTTGGCTAAGGCACGCAGTACCCCCTCATCCATCCTTCCGTCACAACTGTCTCTCACTCGTTACCTAGGCGCTCGGGGGCTAGACCTTCAAGCCCGCCTAGACATGCATGCAACACGAGGCTAAGTCAGCGGGGATATGATCCGCAATGCATCGGAGAAAGAATCGACAACGGTCTTGAAGCTAATGATTTCTGGCACGTGTACAAAGCCAAGTTCACATGTTTGTGTGTGTGTGTAACGTCCATGGCACCACGATGTAGCTCTCAGACTTGAAACTGATGATATGATCCTTGGTTGCGGCTCAGAACTACTCCTGGGACCGGGCTGGAACTGGCATTGTGCATATCATCCTCCAATGTTGGAGTATAAAATTTCCATTCCTATTTCTCTGGGTGTATGTGACGACGCTATTGACTGCTCAGGGCAGGTTGGCGTGCCCGAGTCTCCGGCTGGGAACGGAAACGCGAGGTAGAGGCGCAAAACACATTTACACCGTCCTGTTTTCTCATAATACTTACGACGTCTGACAAATTCTGCAGGGGGGCAATTTATTTCGCAGTGTTGCCTACAAGTTGAAGTGACTCGTCATCATGCTACTCTGTCGAGAACCCTACTGCGAAGTAAATGGGGTGATGAATTGAAAGCTGGTAACAACGGGAGAGTTCCCTCTTTTCCCTTCACACGCAGCTAAGCCTTGGGGGCTAACATCTAGACACTAACATTAGCTCGTTGAAGAGACTTTTAGTAATCCTGGATGGCAGATTTCCAAGTGCGCAAAGTTGTAAAGACACCGCAACTAAAGATGACCACACCTCCCTCCATCTCACCCCGGCGCACAGGTCTCGTCCAAGGATGATCAACCTTGAACCTCGCAATTCCCCACCGTTGTGGCATCTACAGTTTAAGACGTTCCTGGAGAGGGTGGTTTCTGACTGTCGCCACTGGCACACGATTGGTGTAGCGATATACCCTGTTCACAATAAGGTTTTGACGGACTGGTACACAAATGCTTGATCAAGCGACCAACAACCGGGGATGTGTTCATTTTTACCAAATAGCACCTACCACCGGGTTTGCAGGCTCGATTCCCTTGACATCACACCCTCGCGAAAAGGTTTTCTGATGAGTGGCTGAGTCTGAAGCCAGGCGCACTGCAAGACGTACATGCAGCTCGCGCCACAAGATGAAGAAGGGGGCTTGATCCTCGATGTCTTGATCTCGTTTCTGCATGGCTTATTAACGAAATCGTTTAGCCATCCTTAAACGAGACCAGAGACGTACCAACGGTTGCACATCGTAGTAGATCGCTATCATCGCTCAGAGATGTGATATCTTTCCATACCCTTGCAATGTATTCTTCCATGGTAGTAGACGGCAAGTTCGGCTACCACGTAAGAGTAGTATAACATTTTTCCCCTTTGTCGATCATTTGCAGCAGATTTCATTCTTTTATTTACTGCATGGAGTGTATGTAACTGCTTAATCTGGCAATTCATAGGATGGATGGTATGTTATGATGGTCAGCCAAGAGGGTCCTGGATTCACCAAATTCAAGGCAATGATTAAGGGCCCGGCTTTGACAGGGCATGTTTTTCTAGATAGAGTCCGTCAACACATGAACTGATTTTGACACCAGAGGCGGCCGTTTTATTCGGAACTTGGCCAGGCCGAGGAAGTGGCTTGTTTCCAGTGTCACCCATGGAACCGCAACGAGAATCGGCAATAATTACGGAGTAGGTACACGCAAATAACGGTAACCGACATGCTAGTTGATAGTTGGGTCACAGTTAAAGGCAAGGGTCTAGTAGGTTAACTGTGATTCCGCCAAGTCCAGTGGTGGCTGGCTGTCGCATGGAATCCATGCATAACTCCAGATTGTTCATCTAAATAGGTATGGCTCAAAGAGGCTTTATCAAGTTCTTTCATCGCATGCACGATAATACACACATCATTTCTTGCACATTTCTTGCAATATACATACATTCTTAGCTGCGCCGCAGTCCAAACCGTAAACATGGCTTATCCACCATTCCAGCAAACTTCCTTCTTCATCAGGGCGGAATGCCTTTGACGAGTACTGAGACGGATCTACCCAGCCAATTACTATGGAATATGATGAAACATGATTGCATTTCCAAGCCAGTAAGGCCAGGGTCTCTTAACGGAATCGGTACCCGATCAGATCATGGATGCCAAGCAATACTCGTATTGATCCGAACGTTAAATCGCCCCTGTTCGCTCGGTCCCGAATAGTCCGCCGTGGCAATTTACATGAGAAAATGTTTCTTTACTCATCCCTGAAAAGACACTATTTTTTTTTTATTTTTTTTTTCAAAACAGAATGTCACTGGCATTAGACCCCTTGGAGGGGTAGGAAGAGATTCTGGTCCGAGCCCTCCGTTAGATCATCTACCGATTTGCCCTTGTCCATGTCGTGATCAGCGGCATGGATGCACCATGGCAGTTAGTAGACGGATGCTACTACGGATACTTGTAGGATCACATCCAGCATCGGTATGCAACGAGTGTAGCTTGCGATTGGACACTTGAATTGACTTCAAAGCATAGTTTTGAGTTTTGATTATTCATAGTGCCTCGGTTTCAACGGATGCCCCATGTTTGAGGGCATGCAAAATTGAAGTCAAAATCACAAGGTCTTACAGGCTGCCGCGAGTATGCATTTCATATTCAATCATGTTGGGATGAATTCCTGAAGCGACTATAACCGTCGCCTTGGCAATGGAGTATATATGATTTCCTAGAACTTGTTGCATCCAAGATAATCAACACAGTAGGCCAGACACACCGCTTTAGCTGGCAACTAGTAGTTGACGTCTCGACTATCTGAAATTTTATCAGTTGATCGAGTGCATGATTGTAACTCTGCAAGGATCCGTGGCGTTCAAATAACACGTTTGTGCTAGGATATCGCTAGAAAAGTCTGACTCGCAGTTCACAACTGCCGTGGTGATTACTGTGACAAGCGGTGAATCCTCTGACGTTCAGGGATCTGGACTGGCTTTAAGTACTGACGGGCAGTCCAGCTTTTGTACCCGATGTCGATCCAGAGGTCAGGGTTTCATTCGGTTGAATATCATGGAGGTCTTTCTCTGGGTTTCATGTATGCATTCCTCTCGCTTTGACCTATTTCCTGACAAATTTTTGTTCAGATCAACGAGTACTCTTTGATAGTTGGTTCATCTCCTTACAGACATGCCCTGGGACCATATGTCAGGTCTATCCCTACTGCAAATCACGTCTCCTTATCGTTGTTTCGGAGGGAGGCCGAAGCAAGAAGTAACTCGGCGTCTGACCCGAGGGTTCTTCGGGCATGTGTCTGATTATAAGGATGGCATTGATCTGGATGGCGCATCACTAAAAGGACTTAATAAAGATAACACATGGTACTTCTGGTCATTAAAGAGTATTTTCAGCCGCATATAACGTAGGAATTTCATTCGGGCAACTGCCGGGACCAGGGAAGTTTTCCGATGTTGCTGATTGCCCACCGGAATCAAGAGCCGTCACTTATCAATAATCCATGCTCACATGAATGAAATTGATCCGGATATAGCTACATAACTCAAAGAGGTAGATATATGTGCTTATATTTTCTCTGATAGTGGAGTGATCGTATCGTAACACGAGCTTAACTCGGGCCACAACGCCCTCTGAGTTTAAGCGGTGAAATCACCATCAGCCTTTGTCCATGTTACCATAAACCTTTCGTCAGGTGATATCCCATATGGAATTCGGTTTGTATACTCTTTGTAGTGTGTAGACCTTGCTACTTGGTTACTTACTTACATGATATAATATACTACGCATTGAAACTTTTTGCTTCTATTTTCTCAAAACGAATGGACTACGTACCGTTCATTTAAACCATTGATTTATTATACGTTATATTGAATTCATATCCACCTGTAAAGTATACTGACTAGTTACACAATAAGAGAATTCTACTTCCTGTCCTCCCAGGTAAGCTCAGCGTTGTGCCATTTGGCAAACAAGGCGACATTTGTTTCCGGCAGCAACTCCCATTTGGTTCAAAATCAATGTTCCTGAGTTTAAGGAAGCTTCGTAGGATCTTTGACGTTGTGACTGGTGAAGGAAAGAAACGCTATGGTTGTTGTGGTTTGGATTCCTCATACCAGACAGAAAGCAAACTTGAACGGTTGACTTCCAAGTTCCGACATAGGGTAACTGGATATTACTCAACAGTGAATGAGCACGTGCTATGTCACGTTTTGCGTCTAATAAAAACACGAAGACAGTATATATGTCGAAAACGAATACCCTAAAGTGGTGGCTAATGAACTTAGCTTTTAGTTAGACCTGCTATCTTCTTTATGTTCGTAACACTGATCATACGATGGTGGGAAACCGGGCGAAGTAGTAAGGCACCGGTTAAGCACAGATTAAGCACTCAAGACGGAAAGCAACATGGATTAGTTCAAGTACAGGTATTCTTCACTTATTAGGAAAATAGATATTACATTTACTCGTTTGCCATGAGAAGAGATTTACCAATAGCAGACACTGTAATAAGACAAAAATGACCTCGAAGTAATCGACCAGATCTTACAAGGCTGGGTGTTCTACTCACGAATCGTGATATAACTCAGAATTGAAAGTACAGTGTCCATGCTTGTCCAGCTGACACAAGAGTGAAAAATGAGGCTGATAAACCCGTTTTATACTGGCTGCATGATGATTCAATTGAGCGGGGAGTCTTACTCAATCTGGCAACACATCGACATGAGCTCTCCGGGGCTAACTAAATAAACTCATGGACTAGAGCTTGGCGCGAAGCAAGTTCTGTTTTCTCTCGGAAAGAATTACCACGAGGACAAGAAACTGGTGCAATCGGGGCAGAATTCTTAGGAAATTTTAGCGATTTTTGGACAAACAGAAATAGTTTGCCGTTGAGGATACGGGGTAGCATGGTACATCCATCTCAATGGCGGTGTTTGACGATCACGACGCACGTATGGGGAAATTGTGGAAGAATAAGGTATTTAATACTAGGTAGTAGATAGTAAGGTAACAATGACTCCTAATACAACAGTAACGATAGGCGAAGGTAGGTGATACTTTCTAGCTTGTAGATAGATAGTAAATATGACTTTTGGTTTCGTGTAAGGCTATAATAAAATCACCCTTCAGAGTTTGGATTCTCGTGATACATCCTTGCAAGAGCTGCCGACACTTAAGCAACCATCGTCGACAAGGCCCCCTGTATCTCTTCAGTTGTAATCATCTGGTTCACGTGTAAGGTGAATGGATCGTCCCGTCTTCTGGAGCTGTTGATACCGGGCAAAGTTGCCGGTCAATGTTCCGCGTGACGTAGAAAGGAACGAGCATGAAATAAAACGTGGGGTTCTTCCTGGCATAGGTCCACTACACGAACCGTAATGTTATTCTTGGGGTAATCTCTAGTACCATACATGGCTACAGCCGGCGGGTCTAACTCAAAAGAGCACAATGTTTGGAGACTTAGGGTCTCGAGTGGCGCCGAAGCCGGCGGCTTTAACCTGATACGGTGCTACTAACTTAGAAACTTTACCCGCAAAGATCCACCATGCTCCAGATCTCGACCAAGTCTCAACTATCGAGACCAACTCGACGAGAATTGCAAAGGAAAACACCCACTCAGACCGCACAGATTGGCCATGACCGACTTCGAATTCAGTTTTGCGGGGAAGGAGGGGAGAAGACGGGGAAAGTGAAAACTTCTCGAAGTTAGCCTACAATCAGATGCTAAGGATGGACTTGACATCAACTACATAAGAACCACCTTCTCACTCCCTTTGTTATTCAATTCTTCAAGCTCATCAACCCTCTCATACCCATAACACAACCGAACATACTAGAGATCCTCAAGTTTCACCTTTATCATTTCCAACACCACACAGCCTACCTTCACTTACACGTCACATCCTTCACAATGGCTCCCAGCGCAGTTGTTGACGAGTTCTCCAGCCACGACGGCCAGGCCCTCGAGGAGCTCTCCGACAAGATTGATGATGTCAACGTGATCAAGTACGACGAGTCATCCAAGTTCGACAAGGAGAAGGCTAAGGAGACCTTCCGCAACTACGCTGATGCCACCGACCGCGTCAAGAACTTCTACCGCGAGCAGCACCACAAGCAGACAGTCGCTTACAACCTGGCTGCCCGCAACCGCTTCTACAATGCCACTCGACCCCGCGCCGAGATGACTATCTGGGAGGCGATGGAGAAGCTCAACACTCTTGTTGACGAGTCTGACCCCGATACCTCCCTCTCTCAGATCCAGCATCTTCTCCAGTCTGCTGAGGCTATCCGCCGTGATGGCAAGCCTCGATGGATGCAACTGACTGGTCTCATTCACGATCTCGGCAAGCTCATGCTTTTCTTCCCCGAGCTTGAGACCCAGGGTCAGTGGGACGTTGTTGGCGACACGTTCCCCGTTGGCTGTGCTTTCTCCGACAAGATCATCTACCCCGAGACTTTCGTTGAGGGCAACCCTGATGCCACCAACCCCGACTTCAACACAAAGTTCGGTATCTACTCCGCCAACTGCGGTCTCGACAACATCATGCTCTCATGGGGTCACGACGAGTACCTTTACCATGTCGTCAAGGACCAGTCCACTCTCCCCGACGAGGCTCTGGCCATGATCCGATACCACTCTTTCTACCCCTGGCACCGAGAGGGCGCTTACCAGCACCTCATGTGTGACAAGGACTGGGAGATGCTCAAGGCTGTCAACGCCTTCAACCCCTACGACTTGTACTCCAAGAGTGACGGTGTCCCCGATGCCGAGAAGCTCAAGCCATACTACATGGAGTTGATCAACGAGTACTTCCCCAACCCTGTTATTAAGTGGTAAAGAGGGTCAAAACAAAAGTAAAAATAAATGATAAAAATAAAGTATAGAACAGGCTCTGTTTGCAAGTTTATAGGCTTGGTAATGTTATGGGATCTCAGAGATAAGGGATGGAATGAAATTAGCGAATGAATATGAATACAATTGTTATTGATGATCAACATTGAACCCCTGACCTTCCATGTGAATTGACGCAAATGGAACGATTTCACCTCGTTTACACTGTATGAGATGAACTTACGGGATATCTTTGCAGCATATATACTGTTTTTACTGACTTGGCCTCATTTGTGAGACCGTTTAATTGGAACCATTTGTAACGCGCCTTTGCTTTGTTTAGGAGAGACTGTTCGGGGCACATTCTGGATGATGCTATTAAGTTGAACCAGCGTGGAGACAAGTCTCCGGGGACCACCTGGGCACGTTCGTTCCCAAGATCATAGCATGATATCCAAGCTGGAATAAAAAAGCCGAATGCAAGTTATTAACCACCTGATACAACGTGAGGCAAGAAAAGATATATGTCGCTTGTGTGGCAAGATCCTACTTTTCAACTAGTGAATCAGTACCATTATTCGTCCTATATGGAATTTGTGATGAGATAAATTGGTATGCTTGTAGCATTCAAGTGAAGCGGCCAAGTTCGTGAGTCTAGCAAGAACTACCAACGAAGATATTCCCAACTAAAGAAGCTTAGACAATCTATAAGACTAGTGGGTACGTAGCAAGATGCTTGCATTGATAAGCACGATAAGAAAAAAAAAGTTCGAAATCTGAACGATTTTCTGAACTTTGATCCGCTAATCCAGAAAGCGCTAGCGTGTAAGCTTCATGACCAATCATGTAATCATCCGCACCTAAGCTGCCCCTCTGTCCGCTGGAAATTTGTAGGAAAGCAGTAGCAGAAAGATTATCTCTGGGCAAGAAATCGCCATCTTTCTTCGCCAAACACCAACAGCCCCATCACAACACAACGATCAACTTTCACAATGGGGGAATCAACAAAGCGAAAGCGCGACCAAGTAGAAGAGTCTGTAGCCGAGAAGCCTACGACAGCCGAAGTTGAGAAGTCCACACAGTCTGCGCAAAAACAAGAGGAAGAAACTTCCTTCCTCGATCTCGGTCTTGATCCCCGACTGCTACAAGCCATCGCCCAACAAAAGTTCGCAAAGCCAACTCTTGTTCAGCGCAAGGCGATTCCCTTGGCGCTCAATGGACAGGACGTTCTCGCCAAGGCCGACTGTGGTTCCGGAAAGACGGCGGCATACGTTCTGCCTCTGCTGTCAAGCATTCTGAAACGCAAAACTGTATGTTCAAAAGGATCCGAGGTGTCCAATCTGAAGTCTTTGCTAACAAGTACTTCTATAGACCGATTCTACTGCCTTCACATCCGGCTTGATCCTCGTCCCCACTCGCGAACTTGCCGACCAGGTCTTCAAGGCCATCGAACTATTTGCTTCGTTTTGCGCAAAGGATATCAGCACTGTCAAGTTGACCGACAAGGTTTCCAATGCCGTCCAGCGCGCCCTTCTCTCCAACTCTCCCGACATCGTCATTTCGACCCCGTCGACTGCCTGGCAAAATGTCAACTCAGCTTCCCTCTCAATCGATAAGCTCACACATCTCATCCTGGATGAGGCGGATCTTGTTCTTTCATATGGTTACAGCGAAGATTTAGAGAACTTGTCCCGAGTTGTTCCCAAGGGTGTCCAAGTCATGATGATGAGTGCCACTCTAACCGACGAGGTCGACACACTCAAGGGAATCTTCCGACGCGACCCTACGTTGTTGGATCTGAAGGAGAAGGAAGCTGAAGGCGAGGGTATCACTCAGTTTGTTGCCAAGTGAGTCGCATGTATGTATGGATAAAACCGGAGAGCTGCTAACGAATTACTAGGTGTGGTGAGGATGAAAAGTTTCTCCTTGCCTATGTCATCTTCAAGCTTAAGTTGATCAAGGGCAAGTGCATCATTTTCGTGAGCGACATCGACCGATGTTACCGCCTCAAGCTCTTCTTTGAGCAGTTCGGCATCCGAAGTTGTATTTTGAACTCGGAGCTGCCCTTGAACTCGCGAGTTCATGTTGTGGAGGAGTTCAATAAGCACGTTTACGATATCATCATTGCCGCCGACGAGAAGAACGAAATGCTAGGCGACGAAGATGAAGCCGCCGAGAATGGTGCCGCTGAGGCCGAGAACCAGGACGAAGACGTGGAAACGGATACAAAGCGACCCAAGAAGAAGGCCAAGAAGTCCAAGGGTGGCGATAAAGAGTATGGAGTATCAAGAGGTATGTTTTGTCCAGCGCCGCCAGATTTACATCAGGGTGTTTTCCATTCGAGTAAGGGCTCAATACTGACAAACCTGCGTTTAGGTGTTGATTTCAAAAAGGTTTCTGCAGTCATCAACTTTGACCTTCCCTCCACAGCATCAGCCTACACACATAGAATAGGACGTACAGCACGAGCCGGCCAGACTGGTATGGCTCTCTCATTCGTGGTCCCCAAGGACCTATACCGAAAGCACATGCCTACGTCCACCCCGGCATGCGAGAACGACGAGAAAATCATGGCCAGAATCGTCAAACAGCAAGCAAAGCGAGGCAAGGAAGTGAAGCCCTACAACTTCAACATGAAACAAGTGGATCCCTTCCGATACCGAATGAACGATGCCCTGCGTGCCGTTACCAAGGTTGCAATCCGAGAAGCCCGAACGCGAGAGCTGCGACAAGAGCTATTGAAGAGTGATAAGCTCAAGCGGTAAGATATCCTACGTTGAAATTGTCACGACACCATACTAACAAAGCTGTCAGATACTTTGAAGAGAACCCTACCGAGCTTACACATCTTCGTCACGATGGTGAACTTCGAACTGCCAGACAACAGGCTCACTTGAAACACATCCCGGAGTACCTTCTGCCCAAGGATGGCAAGCAGGCCTTGACGGGGGACATTGGCTTTGTGGCACTCAGAAAAGACCGAAAGGGTAAGGGCAAGGGAAGGAAGGGATTCAAGGTTGGCTCAAGGAAGCGAGATCCTCTCAAGACATTCAAGGCGAGGCGCAAGACAAAATAGGTGGGCGTGTAGAGTAATACAGCGACTTTGCTTTTTTAATACATATACCTTGGTATGAATTCACGAATATCTTTGGGTCTGATTGACGGTATACTCTTTGGGCCCCTCGTTGGTAGAACACGATACCCATGTGTTATCGGTGCAGCCCATTCATGATCCCAATATAGTTTGGACTCACCGTTCTCTGTATTGTCCGCCCTCAGTATCAAGTCTTCTAGGTACCGAAAGTCAATATTCCTTGATACACAGCTTAGTCATTCATGCGGGATGATGGATTCATCGGAGACAAGCAGCTCTCTCGGCCGCAAGTGTGGGGAGCTTGCTTTTACTAGCATAAACCTAACCGCGTTTGCATTCAAAGTTGTAACTGATAGCGGTGTTAAAGGAGGTAACGGAAAGCCACGACGGGTATAAAAAGAAGGGACTCATCTGCTATTCGGGGGAGTGTTTTGTGGGAGTATAGCTTCAATCCCTTATCCTTTCATATCTACTTCGAAACTCTTCACACATCCACTTGCATCATGGCTCCTCCTGCACAACTCCCTTTGCGCCAACTCACAAAAAATGGCCCCAAGATCCCAGCCATAGGCTTCGGCATGATGGGCCTAAGTTTTGCATATGGAGCGGCCGAGTATGCTTCGCCCCCCTTCCGTCTGTCCTTCCACTGACACCTCCAGATCCGACGAAGAACGTCTCAAGGTTCTTGATCGTGCCTGGGAACTCGGCTGCACCAACTGGGACACAGCTGACATTTATGGCGACTGTGAGGACCTTGTTGGAAAGTGGCTCGGGCTTCACCCTGAGCGCCGCCAGGATATATTCCTGGCGACAAAGTTTGGTCTGAAGCTGGGTGACAAGGGTTTCGTCATCGATTCTTCTCCTGAGCATGTGAAGAGGTCTATCGAGCGCAGCTTGAAAAGGCTTGGTGTTGAGCACATCGATCTGTACTATATGCACCGCGCCCAAGAGGAAGTACCCATCGAGAAAACCGTCGAGGCTATGAAGCAGCTTGTTGAGTAAGTCTCGCCGCCTGCTCGGAACCATATCAAGGAAAAGAACTTACAACCATAAAGCGAGGGGAAAGTAAAGTATCTAGGTCTTTCGGAAGTTTCATCCGACACTACTCGTCGTGCTCATGCCGTACATCCCATCACAGCAGTTCAAGTCGAGTACAACCCCTGGACACTCGATATCGAAGGACCGTCGGGTACACACCTCCTCAAGACGTGCGAAGAGCTAGACATTTCTGTGTTCGCTTACTCCCCTCTCGGCCGCGGTATTCTGACTGGTCGATTCCGCTCTATCGATGATTTCGAGGAGGGTGATGCCCGAAGGGGTTTCTCACGCTTCCAGGGTGATAACTTCAAAAAGAACTTGGTGATTGTGGACAAGTTCAATGAATTGGCCAAGGACAGGGGATGCACTTCCTCGCAGCTGGCCTTGGCTTGGCTCTTGGAGCAGAGCCCGAATGTGTTTGTGATTCCGGGCACCAAGAAGATCAAGTATCTGGAAGAGAACGTGGGTGCATCCAGGGTGAAGTTGAGTAAAGAGGAGGAACAGGAGTTGAGAAAGTTGACACTGGATGCTGGAGTGGTGGGAGGGCGGGATGCCCACCTTGGCTGTTACGTGGATACGGCTCCTCTTGAGAAGTGAGGAAGAAATAGTCGGGACTGGTCATGAGACTTCGGTGCAGTGGTGGTTTGCTATTCCAGCTGTATACGAAGGAGTTTGCCCTTCCACGGCGTCTCATCTGTCTCATCACTATCCTCAAAGCTGCCCATGATCTGGAATCCTCGGTCCAGATAGTATCTATCAATGATCAGTAAAAGATTCAAATTAATAAAAAAAAGCACTTTCCGGGATCTTGGATGGAGCATACTGTACTAACTGTCCATTGCCTCCATCCCAACAGTCGATCCAAATAGTCTTCCAATCGTGCTCAGCAGCATACTCCTTCACCTTCTGGAGAAGCGCAGCCCCAGCGCCTCGGCGTTTGTCGCCAACTCGGTGGTCCGTGACAAGATATTGTAAAAAGACAAACTTGCCCTTCTCTGACGCTGGCGAGATAACATCCTTCAGACTGTCTGAGGCTTTGAGGTAGCTCACAAACTGTTCATCGAGGATCTTGGCAAACCCAACAGATACAAGGACTTTGCCGCCTTCATCCACTCTCCTGGCTATTCCGTCCACGTTCGAAATGTCTGAGCTAGACTGGTCATCCTCAACCTCGGCATATTTTCCTGGTCGCTACCACGTGTTCCTCTGTCCTAGATAGCGAATTGGCTGGGTGTCACAAACTCCGGAATAGTAGTGTGTGTCTTTAAGGCATATGTACGTAGTATCGATTGCTGATTTTGTGCAGTCGTCGTCAGACTGATTGTCAGCGATGTGTCGGGAACCACGTGCCATACGCTAGTAGGGATGGTGATTATCTCAGATTCCATTTATGTTTCTAGAAAAAATTGGTCCGGCATCTACTCGGGGTTGATGTTCCCGCTATTTTGACCAAGATCCTTGAAGCCTACCTTGGGAAGCTATCACAGTCGCTCAGAATGGCCCACCCGGCAAGCATGGATATCCGTACCAGGAGAAAGGACTTCGAATGATGGAACGTGCCGTCTTTTCCACTGCCAAGTCCGTAGTATGTTTTCCAAATAGAAGCCCCGTTGTGGGTGCGGACGCACCCCAAGATGCATGACTCGACGTCAGCTAGACGATAAGAGGTCACTTCACGATGCGACATCAGCGGGTGCCTCTTACGGCGACTAACTCGAATTGCATAGACAAGCGTAGTCGGCAGGTTTGCGTACGAAAATAAGAGTCCTGAAAACAGGTTGATGTAATTCCGGGAAACTGCTACAATATCAATGAGTGTCAGTTGTGAACTACCATGTAAACCGCTTTTAAGCCAATCTGGTTTCCAATTGGCTGAGATGAGGTATGGTGTTTATACTAAGAGTTGATTTTATGAAGAGAAAGGTGCCCATTGGGTGTAACAACTTTCTTGGGTCTACACAGTATGGTATTGCCGGCTACCATGACCAGAAAGAGATCGATGGTCTGGGAAATGAGGTCATTGCCATTCTTGTTGGGAAACGTTGTGGCTAGCTGAACTCAAAGACAAAGAAGCATCTCAGGAACGGTAGGCTTTGTGTTCCGATACTACACGGTATCGAACTTTCTCATTGATATGGATCACCGTAAAACTCCAAGTGGGTTTGGAAATATATAATTATGTTCTTGTTGTGACAGAACAACAGTGACATCTTCATACGTACTAGATACCTAGATAATAGCGACGGTGGATCGGTTTGCGAAGGACGGAGAAAGAATGTCACACCGACGGAACATGGATCTGCAGGAGCTATTTGAAATTTGTGTTGCGTCCGGTTCAATGAATCTTGCTTAGATCTGTATTGGTTTCGGTCGTCAAGGTCCGGGGAGTGAGTGGGCACCTTGATGGACGGACCCCTTCGATTTGCTCATCATTTTGCGCCGCTGAAAAGAAGACTAAATATCTGTCTCATGCCACTGTCGACTTCTATCGTGTTGTCTTTGTTATGTTTCTTGGTGTTGCTAACAGCGGCTTCTGACGTGAGATACGTCTCATTCCCCATCATTGATCGTCGTTGTGTCAGTGCTTCAACACCACCGACTAGTCCAACACTGAAGATTGACATCACCGAGTCAGTTGTTTTCACTCTCGGCTGAAAGTTTGTTCTTACTTCAAATCCTTCCATCTACTCATTTGCAGTTGTGAGTGCTGCGAAGAGGTTCAAAACATCATGGCCGAAGAACCCTTGTTCATGCGAATCCCTCCCGAAATTCGCATGTTGATATACGACTATCTCCTCGACAATGGCGGAACAAAAGATATTTCAATCAGGCACCAAACGAGGAGTGAATATGAGGCGCGCTGCCCCAATACCCAACGTTCGGCGTATCGTATAATGGAGCGAACGGTCGCAAAGAAGTCAATTGAAACAACCTATTGCGCCGACCCCGAGCCTCATCGAGCGATGCATACGTCTATAATGCACATTAACAAGAAGATCCGAGAGGAAACTTCTCACTTCCTGTACACGCGGCATGCTTTCCACTTCGGAGAAGACCTCGAGGCTGTGGTGCCCTTCCTCGCCGATAAGACACCACGCACTAGAGATTTAGTTCGTGAGATCAGCCTTTACAAGAGCAGCCCGACAAATGCTATAGAGCCAGATTCATATAACTGGTCTTCTGTTTGCCGTTCATTGCGCAGTTTGCAAAGCTTGGACAAGCTAACACTTGTCATTGAAGGCGCTCGGCCACGAGGCCCATGGGACGGCCCGCAGAGCTTGACAGTGTCTGACTTCCGACTATTATACACAACCCGTCATGAGAGCCTGGAGTGGGCACGAGAACTTGCCTCCATTGCGGTGATCAAAGAAGTAGTGATCGTGGCAGACATTCACAACCTACCGCATCCCGAGTCGAATATGATGCTAGTCCTCGCCGCATTCTCATCATCAATCGATACAACGTTGGTGGACTTCCTCCGCGACGATCTAGGGATTCCTGCCCGGGTTGGACAACCACAGTACTGCGGTGCCGGCGTGTTTGGCCGATCCAGAAAATGTCAACGGAATGGTTGTTTGGCGACTTGAGAGAATGAAATGACAGGATTTGAACTTTCGATAAGAAGGCGTTAAGGTAGAATGCAAGGAGTTTGGCCGCTATTGATAAGGCATGCAGAACTCTCACAGCATCGTGGGTACTCGATAGATTAATGACATTTATACCCGAAGTAAGAGATACGTTGCCAATGAAAGAGTATAGTACCCAGCGGAGATATTCCCGGACGATATAAAACTACTGTCGATATCATCTTGACAATATTAATTCATCGATCAACCTAACAGCTCAGGCATAATTCCACCACGTGATCCAATCATTCCTTGAAGACGTATTGCCCGAATTGAGTCAGGTAGACTGGGTGGCTGGGACGGGATGGAGTTGACCTCCACTGGAGCCCCTGCCGCCCAAAGACAGCAGGTACAGCGCTATTATCCGCTGCCGGTCAGCGAGTTAAGGCCCACCTCAACCCATTATCTCAGCCTCCCCCCCGTATCGTCATCGCTTCCGTTCTGCGCCTTGTATGCGACGCACCTATTGACGACAACCCGGAACCTCCGCGTAACATCCGATTTCCTCTTATTATCCTCTCATCATTGCGTCTGCCATTGTCGCATTCTTCTGAATTGCTAGGAGTTGGCTTGTCTCGACCTGCTCCAAGCTACCCCGCCGCTATAATCAGACAAGATGGCTACGACAGCTCCCCCAGAAGACCAGGCTCGTCTGCTTGAAGATGCTCTTGTTGCCGTGCGTCAGCAGACTTCCTTGATGCGCAAATGTCTCGACACGCCTGGAAAGCTAATGGATGCGCTCAAATGCTGGTATGGCGATAGTCGTACTGCGCGCCACCGCAGCTCGATCTCCTGAAAGGCATCGCTAACTCTCTGTAGCTCGACCCTCGTTTCTGAGCTTCGCACCAGCAGCCTCGGCCCGAAGCAGTATTACGAGCTGTACATGTCTGTGTTCGATGCCCTGCGATACTTGTCCGTCCACCTTCGCGAAAACCACCCGGTCAATCACCTCGCCGACCTTTACGAGCTGGTTCAATATGCCGGCAACATCGTTCCACGATTGTACCTCATGATTACCGTGGGTACCGCCTACATGGCCATTGAGGATGCGCCTGTCAAGGAACTTATGAAGGATATGATGGATATGAGCCGAGGTGTTCAACACCCAATCCGTGGACTCTTCCTCCGATATTACCTGTCCGGTCAAGCAAGAGACTTCCTGCCGACTACCGAGAGTGATGGCCCCGAGGGCAACATTAGCGACTCCATCAACTTTGTGCTTACGAATTTCGTCGAGATGAATAAGCTGTGGGTTCGGCTACAACACCAAGGTCACTCGAGGGAGCGTGAACAGAGGATTCGAGAGCGAAAGGAGCTGCAGCTCCTTGTTGGCAGCAACATTGTGCGCCTAAGCCAACTTGTTGACCTCGAGACGTACAAGTCTAGCATTCTGGCACCCCTGTTAGAGCAAGTGGTTCAGTGTCGGGACGTTCTCGCCCAAGAGTATCTTCTTGAGGTTATTACGCAGGTTTTCCCAGACGAATTCCACCTGCACACCTTGGACCAATTCCTAGGTGCTGTTTCACGTCTCAACCCTCACGTCAACGTTAAGGCTATTGTTATTGGTCTAATGGATCGATTGTCCGAGTATGCTGAGCGCGATGGGCCAGAGGAGAAGTCAGATGACAGAGCCCAAATGGAGGCAGATGCCCTTGCGAAACTATTGGAGAGGGTCAACCTCCAGAAGGAAGCAACAAAAGAAACACCTTCGGAGTCTAAATCTCCCAAAAAGGACGACAAATCTACTGAATCCTCTGGTTCTTCTGACTCCGCCGATGACGACAAGACGCCTGAGAATGAAGGCGAAACAGCGGCCAAGACCCCCGAAGAGACTGCTGACGAAACTGCTGGTGAGAGCAGCACTGACGACTCCAGCACGCTCGCCGATTCCACGCCTTCAGTTGCGGATACGGAGACAACTGCTGTCAACGGACAAGGTTCCATCACAGACAGTGTACAGCTCTATGAGGTGTTCTTCGCCCAAGTCAAGAACCTGGTTGAGGCTCAGCATCTTCCTGTGCCTGACATCATTGCTCTCCTAGTGTCACTTTGCAATCTTGCCCTTAACATTTATCCTGACAGGTTGGATTATGTCGACCAAATCTTCGCTTACGCAACCACAAAAGTTCGGGAGAACATCAACAATGCCGACCTTCACTCGCCGCCTGCTCAGCAGAGCTTACTTGCCCTTCTACAAGCACCCCTCAACCGTTATGTTTCTACGTTCACTGCTTTATCTCTCCCCACCTACGTTCCTCTTTTTCAATCGCAATCATATCCTACCCGTCGGGCCGTTGCTGGTGGCGTCGCTCGCACTTTACTCAAAAATCAGACCAAGATCTCGACTAGCGAACAGCTTGAGAACGTACTAGAGGTACTGAAAGTTCTTATTAAGGAGGGCTCTCAGGCACCTCAAGGATACCCAGGTGTTGCCCAAAGACGCCCTGTGGAGACGGACGAGACTATGGAGGAGCAGGGATGGCTCGCCAGACTCGTGCACCTGCTACAAGCTGAGGATAATGATACTCAGTTCAAGCTGCTTCAAATGACAAGGAAGGCTTACTCGGACGGAAATGAGCGTATCCGCACAACTACCCCACCTATCATGACGGCATGCATGAAGCTGGCGAAGAAGTTCAAGCAACGCGAGCATCTTGACGATAACTGGGAGACACAGAGTAATGCTCTGTTTAAGTTTATGCACTCGGCGCTCAGCACATTGTATACTCGTGTTAACGGCTCTGGGGCGGCAGAGATGGCTTTGCGTCTCTTCGCCTCTGCCGGCCAAACAGCGGATCAAGCTGGTTTCGAGGAGGTTGCGTATGAGTTCTTCGCCCAGGCTTTTACGGTATACGAGGAGGCTGTATCGGACTCTAAAGCTCAGTTCCAGGCTGTCTGTGTGATTGCTACTGCTCTTCATCAGACGCGTAACTTTGGCAAGGAGAACTATGATACCCTCATCACGAAATGCGCCCAGCATGGAAGCAAGCTGCTGCGCAAGCCTGACCAATGCCGTGCTGTGTACCTGGCGAGTCACTTGTGGTGGGCAACCCCTGTTGTTTCCAATGGCGAGTCAGAAGAAACAGAGGTATGTATCAGTCCGTTTATGAATGAGCTTAACTAACATGAATAGCTTTACCGTGATGGTAAGCGAGTACTTGAGTGCCTTCAGCGCGCTCTTCGTGTGGCCGACTCCTGTATGGAAACGGCCACATCGATCGAGCTTTTTGTTGAGATCTTGGATCGTTACGTGTATTACTTTGATCAACAAAACGAATCTGTAGGTTCCGTCTCCTTAGGCTTCCCGACATGGCTAACTAGGACAGGTCACAACCAAATATCTCAATGGTCTCATCGAGCTTATCCATTCTAACCTGGCTGGCAATCAACAGGACTCGGCTTCTGTTGAGAACAGCCGCCGGCACTTCCATCAAACGTTGGAGAACATCCGCAGTCGACAATACGAGGGTATTGTGCTGACACCAAACTGAGGAGTGGTATCTGACGCACAGTAAAGGGGGAAGAGAAGAGCAGGCGATTGAGCGGCATAGCGAATAGATAATGTTTAGCCCCCACGATTTGGGAAGGGAGCAGGTAGTTGTATACATGTAAACTTTGCCCAAAAATTGATGGTCCAGTGAAGCTACGGAGTATATCTTGTGTCCTTCAGATTTCCTTGGTCGTGTATTGGAGACAGCTCCTTTGCTGACAAGACATCCGTTATCAGCCCGGAAAAGGCTGTATAATTAGATGAGAGTTTTGTCTATTTTTGGGTCTTTTGCTGTCTAACTATTAGGATTAAGATACAAATTAGATGACCTATCCCTATCATAACCTTGAGTGCAAAGCCTAGATAGGCCTATCACCTCCCTGTCCAAGTTAGGCTATCTCCTTATCCCAGCTTTTGTGGGGTAATCTTAGTGGCGTGCATGAGCAGATTCAGGAGAGAGCAACGCGAGACATGGCACAAGTAGCTAAGTACATTTCGTTGGATGCCTCTCAGAAAAAGCGTCAAGTATCAAAGCATGTTTCACGCAATTGGTACGTTACAGAGAAAGAAGAGCAGAGACTTGGGAGATTTAATGAGTAGATAGTATTCAGCTAATCACTAACTACAATCTTGTTTAATTCCAACGCTGAGGCATGCCAAGTCTTCTTAGATCAGCTCAGCCACTGGAGACGTCAATTCAGCTCTTCTCCGTACTAATCGGCGGGCTCTGGGTTCCAGGTCCCAATATGGCGGGCGTATGGGAGTTATGGACTACAGTGGACTTGGCTGGTCCGGTCCCTTACGTGGACACTCCGTTTGCCATCATCCCCCGTATTGTCGCATCCATTCTATTGTATACGTTAGCATCCATTTGACTTGATCATCCATTTCAACCTTTTCTTTTGCCAATCACCACCATCGCCGTGGGAGTTTCTGTCTGGCCCTCAGCTTCAGCCTCTTCTTCTGCATTTGGTTTGGCGATGCACTTCTTGCATCCAACTTCGACGATTATCTCTTCTTCTTAACGTTCTTTTCGTACCTGAACCCATCTTAATTGCTTCGCATCGATCGATCGACCGACCCAAATCACCCACTCCTTTATCTCGACCTTGCAGCGAATGGTTCTGTTTATCTTGAGATTTTTGTAACACCAACACCACCAAGCCAGCTTCAATCGGATTGAATATACGGAAACCGAGGGCGCGGTTCGCGCTCAAACACCATCATTATGCCTTCTGAAAAGACTCCTTTCTACGATCCTATACCTCCTACCTACGATCAGGCAGTAGCCAGCGGTAGTCATTACGACCCCGATGACTGGGCTCCCGCCCCGAGGTCTCCTACCAACGAGCGGAATGCAACGGAAGCAGAATCCCAAGGTCTCCTACAACACTCGAGTGGCGCCAGCTCCTCACGCAGACCCGACGGTTATCGACCACCCACGGTAGAGACCGATGACGAGGACAGCCTATGGGCCAGCGATAGCGAAAGCGATGGAGAGGCTGCGCAGGTTCGACGTGAGATGCAGGAGATGGAGATTGAGGAACCCGATCGATCCCGAGGCTCTCAGTGGGGGAAGCGAATAGGCTCATATCTTACTCTGCCACGGTGGAAATTGTCCTGGCGGCCAAGGTTACCTCGATTACGCATACGTTTACCTCAAAGAGCTGATGCGCCAGCTGCCGATAATGCCGAGACCAGCACAAGTGAGAATGAGGAGACGCCAAGCCAGACAAGGAGGTGGAGCATACCCAAGCTCGATAAGACGACCATCATCCTATTCTGTGTGCGCATTTTCGCGCTCACGATTATTCTCGGGTTCTTTTATCTGCTTTTCGCCAGCGATATGTTTGGGGGCTTATCAGATCGGTTGGGAGGTGGTTTCCGCTTCAATCCAGAGGACCTCCGAGCCCACCTGCTACGTTCCGTCGATCCGGGGAGAATGCGCCTATCTGTACAGCACTATTCTAACTACGCCCATATTGCTGGTACTGAAGGCGACTACGCCACTGCTTTGGATGTCCATGAAATGTTCAAACGTGCACTGCTGGACGAGGTTATGATGGACGAGTATAAGGTTTATATGAACTATCCCCGCAAAGACGGTCGCGTGGTACAGATTATGGACAACAAAGATCTCAAAAAGGTCGTATGGATGGCTGAGCTGGAAGAAAAGGAGATTGGTGGCGAGACCGCAGGCCGACAACCGTATGTCTTTCACGGATACTCCAAGTCGGGCGACGTCAAGGGACCCTTGATCTACGCCAACTACGGTTCACGGGATGACTTCAAGCATCTGACGGATAGCGGCGTCAATGTCACAGGGGCTATTGCCCTTGTAAGGAATGGTGGCATTGGGGAGAGCCAAGGACTCAAGGTCAAGGCGGCCGAACTGGCAGGCTTTGCCGGCTGTCTTATCTATTCTGATCCCGCGGACGACGGATTCAAAAAGGGCGCTGTTGCTCCTGAAGGACTATATATGCCCGCAGACGGCGTTCAAAGGGGTTCTGTAGGTCTCACAAACTGGGCCATTGGTGACCCCTTATCGCCTGGCTGGGGTAGCAAAGGCGATCAGCGAATTACACTCGACAAGACGACCGGACTTGTAGGTATTCCCAGTCTTCCTCTGGCATGGAGAGACGCCAAGGTCCTATTACAATATCTCAAGGGATATGGCGAAAAGGTGCCTGAAAAGTGGGAAGGGGGTGTCCCCGACGTTGAGTGGTGGACGGGTGATGACAAGTCTCCAATTGTGCGTCTGAAGAACGAGCAAGATGAAGACTCCCTGCACACCATTTGGAATGTTTATGGTCGAATCAACGGCATGGAGCAAACGTCCAAGTCTATCATCATTGGCAACCAGCGGGATTCTTGGGGCTTCGGAGCGACAGATCCTCACTCTGGTACAGCGATCATGATTGAGATCGCTCGAGTCTTTGGTGATCTTGTGCAACGAGGCTGGAGACCATTGAGAACAATCGAGTTCATGTCATGGGATGCCTCCACTTATAATCTCATCGGCTCAACCGAGTATGTTGAGCACAACTCCGAGTCTCTACGCGATAACGCCTTTGCATATATCAACCTCGGTGCAGCTGTGGTAGGGAACGACTTACACGCCTCTGGATCGCCCGTTTTCCGCAAGTCTCTCCTTCACGCCCTTGGCCGAGTCATCGACCCTACTACCAATAGCACCTTGAAAGACCTCTGGGAACAGAGCAAGCATGAGCTCAAACAGCCTGAAGGAAGGGGCGATCACATCCCATTCCAGGAGATAACAGGGACTAGTTCGATCGACTTGTCGTTCAGGGGAAGCCAGCTTCCTCATCATTCAAGCTATGACAAGATTGGTCTGGTGGACAACTTTATCGATCCCGAGTACAAATACCACGGCGCAATGGGCCAAGTTATAGCTCTCCTCATTCTCGACATGGCTGACCGCCCCATCATGCCTTTTGACATGAGCTGGTACGCACAGAGACTGAGCGACTGGGTAACAGACCTTGAGAAGTGGGCTATCAAAAAAATGAATGGCCAGCCCAAGGGTGAAAAGGACGCCTTCAAAGAGCTCAAGGAAGCTGTACAGCTCATTCAACACAACGTAGCCGCATTCGAAGCATGGGAGACTGAATGGGACCGTGAGGTCTTGGGCAACGGAGGCTGGGAGGCTAATGACATCGGTGCAACTCGACTGGCGTATAACAACAAGATGGCATACTTTGAGACAGCGTTGCTGGATCTTGAAATCGGTGGCGGTGTAAGTTGCCTCTATACAGGCTGACCAACTGAATGAACCAGGCTGACCATACCCAGATCCCCAACCGCACCCAATTCAAGAGCGTCGTCTTCGGACCAGAAGCTTGGTCATATGACGGGGCTGTCTTCCCCGCCATCCGCGACAGTATCGAAGAAGGAGATTGGAAGAGTGCTAAACCCATCGTTACCAAAACAGCAGCACTTCTCCGCAAAGCAGCAGCCATCTTAGAGAAGCAATAAAGCACGTGTATGAGTTGAGTAAAAAGCTTTCGTTTTTTTCTTCCCTTTTTCATCATCTATCTGAGTCTTGGCGAGCTCGCCGTTGTTTTTCTTTTATAAGATATATATACATATGTAGTGTCTGGTTTCTGACACAGGAGCTGCGTGGCAACTCTTCACGCAAAAATGTACAGGAGGCATTGCACGGAGTTTTGGTTACGTGGACCCTGCGGTTTTATTTTATTTTATTTTATTCTTGGGTATGATAGGGCTTGTTGAACAACTTGTCGGATAGAGTGAGGACATGGGTTGCTTGCCCCGACTGGACAGGCCAGATTCTTCTTTGTTATAGGCATAGTAATGAAGGAATGCGAGTCGCTCATGTACTCTGATATGATTTGCTATACCTTTGTTTGTGATCAAAATGTGACACTCGAAGAGTGCCTACATACATGGATAATCAGCATTTTCTCGTTATTCGTGTTGCACCACTCAAGCCTTCTGTGCCTCGTAGTCCTTCACAGAAACCAATTTTCCAACAACGTTGTACTTCTCCAAGAAGCGCTCCTCCCATCCTTGTAAAGCCTCCATCTGCTCCCCATCCAACCCCTCGAGCTTATCGAGAGGGCCATCAAGATCTTCAGTAAGCATATCCTCGTCAAAGCTCCCGCACGCAAGGCCACGGCTGGCATCCCGCCCGGCAAAGTTGCTATACGGACCGCCAGGACCGTAAAAGTTACGACCGGGGGTGACGTCGAAAACCCGACCGCGTACAGCAAGGAAAACTGGACGGTTCTCCTCGCCGTTGAAGGGGAGCAGCGTGTGGGGAGTGTATGTTCGGAAGACGGTTGAGGGGGCATCGCGGGGCAGAGATGGAGGCGGCGAGGAGCGCAACATCGCGTATGTTGTGTAGAGGACAGCGCTGAGTAGAATGACGTTCAGAGGTGTGAAGAGCGATGCGCTGGGAGAGAGTCAGTGGGGTTTTGGCCGGGACAGAGGATGGGGAGACGTACGTTTCTGTGCTGGCTTGTTGGGCCATTTGAGCCTGGACGTGATCCATGGTTGTCGCGGGTGTGTAACTTTATGTGATCGAGTGGCTTGGTTGTTAAGTTGCTCCTCTGTGTGATGGAAAATTGAAGATGTCCTGTTGGCTGGTGTTGTCAGAAGCAAGGTACAACAGCTAGAGGTCAGTGTGACAAAGTGCTGGGTTCCGAGCTTCCGGGGCTTATTCCCCCACTTTATGCTCCGGCGCCGTCACTGTCTCGGGCGGGTTTGGGCTCGGGACTTAGGGAGCAGCCGGTTCTAGTTTATGGTGACTACGGATACATGGGTACTTAATATCTCTTCCCACTCTTGTACAAATCAATGATAATTCTATGCATAATCGACCTAGGTATGTCAACTTATTCTTAGTCGTTGGCTTAGACACTGGCATAATATGATGTCAGTATCGATGAGTGGCAAGGACTTCATATTCTCTAAGACCATGGACGTGCAACAGCTACAATAATCTGGCATAAGAAGAAAAACTGACAGACCGTTGCCCGCATCAGCAGCTTTTGGCAACTGGCTAAAGGCTATCAAGTACAAGAGAAGGGTATATACTGTTGCAAGCTTGGTTCATTCAATGATTACAACTCGGGTTATCTCACTAAGTCCACATACTTTGGCATCTCCCCAACCAGTTTCTTCTAGCCAGGTATGCATGATGTTTGCCAAAAAGATGAACTTCTCATAACATCATATGATTAAATGCCAAAAGAGCGAAAAAGAAATGGAGACATAGGGATTTGAACCCCAGACCTTTCGCAAGCATTCGAAACAATGCAAAGCGAACGTGATACCCCTACACCATATCCCCTGTTCTTATTAGGCGAGCGAATATTAAACAATATATACTACTCACGATCGGCAATCAGGAACACAATTGGTTGTTTTTGATTGCCAGTATAAGCAATCTCTAAAGTAATATTTCAATCTGATCGGTTATCAGTCTTTAAAAACATATCAAATATCAAATCACATTTGATGAGCGGGAAACCCGCACCTCTTTGTTATATTTCGTTCATAAACGGCTTGCTGGGGAATGTATTCAACGATCTCTAGGCCTGTGGCTGAAGCCCTCAGTGCCTTCTAGTATAAACCTTGGACCGCAATGACCATTCGTGCGTGATTCAGACTTGAGTCAAACTTGGGCAAAGATCCTATGAATCGAGAAACTGGCAGGAGATTGGAAGCATGAGTATGAGGAAAGGACAAGGTTACAAAATGAGTGAAACTGGCATCGTTGGAGAGAGTCACATATTCCGTGTAAGTCAAGTCACACTGCCACCTGGCTTCTGAGTGTGGCAATTGCAGTAATAGTACTACACCACTAATTACCACGAAGCCTGTGCTTTCATACACTCCTTCTACGCAGGTTCCAATTTCAGATTGCGTACAGGGTGCAGTAGACAAAGTAACTCCAGCCTCTCCTCCCCGTATGAGTCAACAAGAGCCCAGCCTCAGCTTCCGCCTAGTCCACAAGGCAACTCGCAACTTAAATAAACCACTAAAAAGCCCATACAACTTCTGAAACTCTCCAACGCAAATTATAGACCTTTATATCATCAACGCTTATTCATTTGCCCACTATGGATACAACAACCTCATCTTCCTCTTCTGACCCTGGTCCCGTGTATTTCTGGCGAGATACGGATCCTGAAGTTGGGTACCTTTCGCAATGGTACTACTGTCCATTTCGTGATGATCAAGGCACAAAGACCTACAAAACAGCCGAGCAGTAAGCCTGGCGAAGAAAACATGCGGTAATTTAACTAACAGCTTCTAGTTACATGATGCACCAAAAAGCCCTTCTCTTCAACGACCCAGACACCGCTATCCAAATTCTCAAGACAGCTTCTCCGCGTAAAGTCAAGTCCTTGGGTCGTCAGGTTAAGAACTTTGACGAAGAGACATGGTTGAAACACCGCTGTGCTGTCGCTCGGCGCGGCAACATGCTTAAATTTACACGGGCTATTACCGAAGAGGGCTTCAAGAAGGGCACCCCTAGCGGCAACGTCGCAGCTGACAAGTTGATCCGGCCCATAGAGGGGTCTTTGAAAGATATGTTGCTTAGTACGGGTGACAGAGATCTTGTTGAGGCCAGTCCGTTTGACCGAATTTGGGGTATTGGTTTCAGAGCGGCGGATGCAGAGATGGCAAGGGATGCATGGGGCGAGAATTTGCTGGGTAAGGAGTTGATGGAGGTAAGGAGAATTTTGAGGGGGAGAGATGACAAGCAAGCGCGGGCATAAGGGACTATGAGGTTTGAGTTGGTTCGGCTACACGCCTGAACAGATTGGAGTGTCCTTGAATATCAAGGTCGCTTTTGAACATGTCTATAGTCCATCTTCCTCCCACCAATGATGCTTGGTCCAATGCCCCTATTCCTTTCGATAATCATACATACAGAAAACCCTCATCCCGAGGCAAGCAGAGCGGCGTAGTAGTCATTTTTTTGCTGATATACAGCCCCAACCCGATTCTCCTGGAAAATGCTTGTTTTGCGTTGTATTGTGACGTGGTATTGATGTTGTTTTCGTGTCGAGAGCCCGCCCTGATATTTTTTTCCACATAATGGCACATATTGTACAGTTATTAACACATAATAGGCGATGCTCCCTTGTTCGCCTTCCTTCCCATCTCATAGGTATCCAACAAAGGCAGATCCCAACCCCTGACGCCGCATTCAAATAATCGTGCTTTTTAGTACCAGTCCCGTCCACTCTTCTGCATCTCAATCAGGCGCCAGCCCCTTGTCTCAGGGTTGTTGACGTCCTCTGGGACTCGAGTGATACCGATGGCATAAGTGACCAGTTGAACCTTGTCCTCCATACCAGCAGCAAGCTCGTTTGTCTTGGCGTTGCGGTAGACGTGAACCTCTTGCGTACGGCAGGTGATGATGAAGACAGGAACCTCACCAGGGTCGAGCATACGCGCTCGCAGAATGTCGACATTGCGGATATCCAGAATCTTGCCATCTGACTTCATACCAGCCTGGAGGTATTGCTTGGTCAGAGCTTCGTACACTGAGTACTGTGCAGCAGAAAGCCAGAGCTTCAGTACCTCAGTATCACCCTTGACGTAGGCATCCAGTACTTCGGGTAGGATGTACTCGCGGAGCTCTTGAAGGAAAGGTTCTGTTTGGAAGTTGGGATCCATAGATCGGAACTTCTTGATGACCATAGCGTTCTCGTTCTCGGCAAAGAAACCTCCGATACGGTCCGTGATACTTCGGGCAGTCGATACCAGAGGGTTCTCGGACTCGTCATACTTGCCTCTCAGACTAAAAAGACCCTGCACATATTTGTTCTGGTCGCGGAAATCTCTCCAGGCCTCCTTCCAAGCAGCATCCTTATGAAGAGTCACACTGGTGCCAGCGCTGTAATGCATTAGAATTGTCTCAAGGGGCGGAGGCGTGATAGTACTCACTTAATATCTTCCTCCATGGCCTCGGCGGGCTTGTAGCCTCGCTGCTTATCCAGGGCCTCTCGGCGTTTGCGGCGCTCCTCCTTCTCAACCCAACCACCGTATCGCATCGAACTGCCATCATCGATGACATCCTTGACGTTCTTATAAGCTTCTGTGTTTCGGATAGGCTGAGTGGCCTTATCCATAGCATCTCCAGTGACATTGGCGGCCTTGCGCACACCCTTTACGACCGAGGTATCCCAAGTCCACGAGGCACCCTTACCAATGGCTCCTGCAGTTGCCTTGGCACCCTTTCCGAGGGTGGAAGACACAGCGCCGGTCGACTTCTCGTATGCTTCGCGAGCACGTCGAACACCCTCACTTTCAGCGAACTGGTTAGCAGAATGGGCAATCTGCTTGGTCGACTCATTCCATTCCTGAGACTTCTGGAACTCGGTGTTCATTGTCTCCATGAAAACCTGCCAAGGGGTCTTATCGCCATGGGGAGGAGGGGGAGGGGCATCCTCTTTTTTCTTGTCCTTGCCCTCACCTTCACCCTCGCCCTCTTCCTTTCCTGCTTTTTCACCATCCTCGCCCTTCTCGCCCTCTTCAGACTTCTTGGGCTGCTCCTCCTCGGGCTTGGTCTCAGATTCGGTGTTGGTAGGCTTCTTCTCTTGGGCGTCGGCGGGGGCGGAAGCTGATGGTTTTTGCTCAGATTGAGGCTTCTCTCGGTATAAACGGCCGGAGAGGTGAAAGAGGCGGGATTGCGTGGTATAAATGGTAGAATGGCGCAGCTCAGCAGGCACAAAGGAAGATGTCAATGGCGACCGGACTGATCCAGAAAGCATTGAGCTTTGTGGCCTTGCACCGTTGTGGGATGCATTCTGAGAGAGCTGGGATGCTAATCTGCGGTAGGCGGGAGATCTGCCAGCGGATGAGACATGAACGGAAGCTCGTGACAAGGCAAGCTCCGAGGAGGCCGTCTTTCTTGCAAGGGAATTCATTATTGCGACACAACGAGACAAGAAAAGAAACCCTCCAGAAAAGAACAGGGCGTGGTGTATGGAGATATGGGTGGTGGAAGGTGGTGGAATTCCCGTAGGAAATTTTGGTTTGCGATCTCGGTCCGGGGGCGGAAAGTGAAGGAAAGGCAAGCACCGAGACGGCAAAGCCTCGGTAGAAATTTGCATCTGGCTCCGGGGCCGTGGGGGAGCTACGACCGCGAGTAAAAATTGCCAGCGACAGAGACGAGCAGATCAGATTCCATTTAGATCAATTGAATTGTTCGTCTCACGACAGGCAATGCACAAAAGATGAGTCGCTCATTGACGAGTCGCCTCACGGCGCAACCGCTTTCCCGAAACCTCCGAGTCTCCGTCCCCAATTCGACATTTCAAATCACTCGATCCATCTCGCAAACGACTTCCCTCCGTGATGAGAAGCCCAGGAGGGCCGTTAATCGACCCAGTACGGCCTCGATTCTAGAGAACATTTATGGCCCTCAGGAGACAGCCAAGACTCGCTCCTCTCCCAACAATGCTATGGCCAACCTCTCCCAGAGCCTTGTATTCAAGACCCTCGACAAGTCTAATATCGATACGAGCGCTCTGTCGACCAGAAACGCCGGTCGACAGGTACAAGCAAAGGAGGACGATATCGAACCTTACCACTTCCACATCTACTCTTCTAAGCACAACACCCACATTACTTGCACCAAGCCCAACCGGGACCCTATCATCTCCCTATCGGCTGGCAACATCGGTTTCCGCAAATCTCGCCGTGGTACATTCGATTCCGCCTACTCTCTCACCAAGTATGTCCTGGAGCGATTAATCCACACCGGCTGGCCTATGAAGATGAACAGATTGGAGATCGTCTTGCGAGGATTTGGACAAGGACGAGAGGCTGCTCTTAAGGTCTTGATGAGCCCTGAGGGCAAAATTCTGCGAGATAAGATTGTGCGAGTGGCCGACTCAACGAGAATCAAGTTTGGTGGTACCAGGAGTGAGAAGCCTAGACGTCTGTAGGAACAGACTGAAATTCGGGATCGGAATTGGGATTGCAATTTGGACACATTTTGGGAATATGTTCACACTAAAAGATCACTTTGCCATGGAGGTTGCAAAAGTGAATGTACTATACTTTGTACGACATGTACTATACAAATGAACATGAAACAGCTTGCTTTGGTCTGCAAGTTCCCAAAAGAACGATCTGTCCCTGACCTCCCAAATTTGGTATCGTACTAATCCAAGGAAAAGGTGCCTCTTAACTCCAAACTCCAACTCCACTAAAAAGACATGTGGACTCGTTGACCATGTATCAACGAAGAGCCCTTTCAGCTGGGGGAAGACGGCGTCCGGCAGAATCGCGCAAAGCTTGCTTTCCTTTACCACTTCCACCACGCCGTCTCTCCTCTTCACTATCCCACTCGTCGTCACTGCTATCATTGCTATCTGTCAACAAATGGGGAGTTGTCGTTTGGAGCATGGTCGAGTTCTCGTTCGAATTGTCATAATCGTCCAAGAGTGCGCCTTCGCTTGTGTCATACTCGGGTGGCTCGATCCAATCCCGCGGAACTACACAAGGCAGGGCGACACCGATACTAGCAGCACGATTCAGCCACGATGGGCCTGACTGTCCTGTAAGCCTCTTGCAGAGATAAGATGTGAAATGGTTGCAGTTCTTCGTTAGAAGGTTATACGAGGTACCAAGGAACTCGTCAGAGGCAGAACGGAGGGTGGACTCAATCTCTTCCTCAGTCGCAAGCGTAAATCCATGGAGGATCTCGCTTCGGAATGTACCTCCGGGCGGTTCGGTCCTAGGCTTTGTCCAATACACACCAGTAAGACCTCTTTTATCATGTCCACCATATGCGTATTCCTTTCCGTTGATTACAACACCTGAATGAAGAAGCGAAGCGCCTACTGTCCACAGTATGGACGACAGTCGACCGGGCTATCAATGTAACGCGCGTCAGCGCCTCCCATGAAAGCAAGTAGCGAAGGAATACATGAGCGGCTTTACGTACTGGTAGTAGATCATAGACATGTATAGTTATCTCGGTCTTGGACAGAGACAATGTTGAACGATGTGATCTGCTCACCGAAGAGCTCTTTTTAGGACGAGGCATTGTGTGAGAAACTGACACAAGCACCGCGACTGATATGCGACGTCAAGAGTGGCTCGAAGCTTTGGGGTTCGCAGCTGAATTGATGGATTGAGCGGGGCTGTGACTGGGGAAATGGTAGGCTAATTATACAGGGAGTATATGCCGTAGGTAGACGGACGAGACAAAGGATCCGACGAACAAAGAGGTGATGGATGAATGTAACAAAAACTTAAAAGAGATGTAGAGGGTAAACGGAAAGACCGACCCGGTAAGAGTTGTTCAAAACCACGGTCTCGGCGAAGTCCAAAATCCTCTCACTCTCATGCATTTATAAAGACGGACACCTAAAACCATAAGACGTTCGTTCTGTGACATACCAGGCTATAGTCAAAGATTGGACTATTTAGACTGGGAGAAAATAAAAGTCGGGTAAATCAACACTATATTTTGTGCTAAGACTACCTAATGTCTTATGTCACCTCGTCTAAAGCCGTCATTTCTAATGGTACCCTGGGGCCAGGATCCAGGGTCTCGCTGCGCACGGTTGGTACCTGCCTGCCAAGCAGCGCTTTCGTCAGCCAGTGACGTCTTGTCGAATTCCAATCGGATTAGTAGTTTTCCCGATCTCCAGATCCTTGGCACGGCCCAACCTCTCTAAACCCAGCAAGGTGGGGTGCGAAGCGAACAAATTCTCATCTCCCCAAGCTCCATCGTGCGAAATAAAAAGAGAAAGATTTTTTCTCTCCCTTCAACTTTTTTCTTCCCTTTCTCTTCGTCGCCGCTCTCACACACGAAGCCGTCCGAGGTTGGCAGCAGCCAACCTGAATCCTTCAACACGAAGCTCTTCACATCATCTCTCTTCTTCGCTTCTTCCTCCCCTCTTACACCCCGCGCAGCAAGCTCTGCAGCTCTTGGACACGTCCCATTCACACGCTTCGGCTTAGTTAACTTTGTTCCACATCGCAACTACGCCAAGTCAAGAAAGATGCCTCCTAAGAAGCAAGTCGTTGAGGAGAAGATCCCTCTGGGCAGGCCTGGAAACAACTTGAAGAGTGGTATTGTGTGTGATCACTCTCCCGACAAACCCTGAGGGCTATGTCATGCCATGCACGTCATGTGCTAACCATACACCAGGTCGGTTTGGCAAACGTCGGCAAATCTACCCTCTTCCAGGCCATTACCAAGTCCAATCTCGGTAACCCAGCTGTATGAAGCCCCCTCGCCATCCATCGTCTTTAGAATCGGGGTGCTGACAGCATCAAGAACTTTCCTTTTGCCACCATCGACCCTGAGGAAGCCCGTGTCATCGTTCCTGATGACCGGTTCGACTGGCTAGTCGAGAAGTACAAGCCCAAGTCCGTTGTCCCCGCCAACCTGACCGTGTACGATATTGCCGGTCTCACTCGCGGAGCGTCTACCGGTGCTGGTCTTGGAAACGCTTTCTTGTCGCACATTCGCGCTGTCGATGCCATCTTCCAGGTTGTCCGTTGCTTCGATGATGCTGAGATCATCCACATTGAGGGTGACGTGAACCCCACCCGTGATCTTGACATCATCAGCGAGGAACTGCGTCTGAAGGATATCGAGTTTACTGAAAAGGCTCTCGAGAACCAGAAGAAGAAGACGCGCATGGGTGGCCAAAGTCTTGAGCAGAAGAAGGCCAAGCAAGATCAAGACACCCTTGAGAAGGTTTTGGCATGGCTCAATGACGGCAAGGATGTTCGCAAGGGCAACTGGGGTCCCAAGGAGGTAAGATTTTTCTCTTTCTCTTTTTCTATCACCCTGCTTTCCTGATGACAAAAGGCCGTAAGGCCTGATCTAACCCCAGCTCGTCGAATGCCTCACCTATTAACGCTTAGAGGCATTGTGAGATAAACTTTACTCTGATTGCAAACCTACACATATGTTTATGTTTGAGAAGCTTTTGGGAGCCTTTGCTGACTCGCTTCGTTCACTAGATTGAGGTCATCAACCCTCTTTTCCTCCTCACTGCCAAGCCTGTTGTCTACCTTGTCAACCTTTCCGAGAAGGACTTCATCCGTAAGAAGAACAAGCATCTTCCTAAGGTCTTGGAGTGGCTCAACGAGCACGCCAAGGGAGACCCTCTTATCCCTATCTCCGTCTCTTACGAGTCTCGCTTGACTCAGTTCGAGACTGAGGCCGAGGCCAAGGAGGAGCAGAAGAACACTGGCGCCGACTCCGTTCTGCCCAAGGTCATCCTGCAGATGCGCAAGACCCTACAGCTTGGCAGCTTCTTCACTGTTGGAGCTGATGAGGTTCGACAGTGGACCATCCGCACTGGCACCAAGGCTCCTCAGGCAGCTGGTGTCATCCACAATGATTTCGAGAAGACCTTCATCCAGGCTCTCGTTTTCAACTACAATACCCTTAAGGAACTCGGTGACGAGTCCGAGGTCAAGGCTAAGGGCAAGATCATGACCAAGGGTAAAGAATACGTCGTCGAGGACGGCGATATTATCCACATCAAGGCTGGTGCTGCCAAGAGCTAAGCTCTTAACGTCACCCTGCCGTAGTCAATTATATAGACAAAAGTTGAATGCAACGATGTGATGAAGCAAAAACCAAAGTTGCCCCAGAGTGAATTATGTGAATATGACTTGGCAAAATCTGCGTTATATAAGTTTATCATACTCTAACTTCAATATCTCGAAGTTTTTGTCTCGTTTCAAAACTAATACCCACGTACATCGTGATTATCATGATGCTTGATTTGAGGCAGTGTATTGAACGTGCTAAGGATTCTTTTACCCTCCAAGCGCAAGATATTATTACGGGTTTTGGTTATATTGTAAATATGTGCCAAGTTGCTTGTCCTTCGAGCAGTTCAGGTGTAAACTGAGAACGACGATGATGTACACCATAGTCAAGTGAAGTGCAACTACCCTAAAGACATTATAGAGACACACAATCTCAACATCAAAATACCCAATCTCATTTATGTCAAGTCTCACTGAGGTAGTCCTAGTACCATCCTCAAGATCAGGACTGCCCGTCTTGTTCGTACATCTAATCGTGAAATTGAACATGCACCTTAGTCTCTATCGTCTTCATGTGCCTCATCGACTGTATAACTCGTTCATGGTGGGGTTGGAAATGGGGTCACGAAGCCCTGCACAAAACTCAAACAGCTCTAGATCTAAAAGGCAAAAATGCAGCTAATAGGTCAAAAATTTGCAAAAGATAATTATTTTGCCGTCAGCAAGACTCGAACTTGCGTTTTCAGTGCTTCGAATGAGCCACAAACTGATGTACTGACCCCTATACGATGACGGC